>JANAVB010006599.1:44512130-44759630 GCA_029216955.1 Iris pallida
GCGCAGGTCATTGGAGGAGAGTGGTGCCTTCACACCCCTTCAGACGTATGGCAAGGCCAAACGCCGGGGTGGTAAGGTGAGTGCTGTGCCCCTGATCTAATACCAAGCAGGCATCACGATCAGTAGTGAGGGAAACAACTTTGAAGTGACTTAAACGAACCTCAAACGCACAACCAGAGGAGGAGCGGGGAGTTCAAGACCAGAGTTTGCCTTACTCGAACTTGGTTGTGCACGCAGCAGATGCGCCCCAAGCGAGATGAGGACTTTGAAGGTCGACTCGTTGTTGGTACAGGAGCACCTGAGTCAACCTGTACAGCTTGCCATCGGCAGCGCGCCATGATTGTAAGCGCGTGCCTCTGGAATGCTGCTGGCATAGCACTTTTATGGCGCATGGCCGCGCCGCCTTAGATTTCTTCGTACTAGCCCGCTGGGGCGCATAGTACTCAGCATCCAACTTCTCCTCGCCATTACAGCGAGTGAGTCTGTCAAAGACAGAGGCTCTTTGTGGCGCATCAGAGGTGATGCGCGGGGCATTGGCTGCACCCCTGCTCCGTCGACGCATCTTCTTCGCCTGAGAGGGAGATAGCTGGGGAACGTGGTCGGCCGCACGCTTCCCCAAGAGATGCGCCGCATCGGCGGGCGCACCTTGGTTGCTGAGAACGTCAGCAGGAAGGGAAGGCTGGATTGCTGCATCCCCTTCAGTGGTGGTGCCCGAGGCGTCGACCTTGCGCACCCAGGCCGGGCGAATCTTCTTCGACTTTGGCAGCCGCTTCGAAGGACTCGCACTTCCTTCAGAAATGAACTCCTCATACGCCTGTTGATTGAGGCGCATGACCAGCGTCTTGTGGGAGGAGCCCACCTTCACGTCGTCGGCCTGTGACACGACTTTCTCAGAAGAGGAAAAAGAAGTCCCCAGCAGAGTCGCCAGCTTGTTTGCCATTAAAATTGTTTGATTGAAAACTTTAATACAAACAGAACAATGTTACAATATAGGACTTAGATGTAGTCCTAGGAGTACACTTTTATTTAAGCTGGGTCCTTAGTGCCAATGGAGCGAGTGGTAATGCGTTGACTCCGTTGACGGGCTGACGACGGTTATCGGTTCTCTGAAGGTGTGGATTGCCCTGGGTGCTGGACCTTGCTGAGAGGAGGAAGACGTTGAGTGTCTGTATCTGCCTCTCTGATGATTCCTTGTATGTTCGTTATGGATTCTGTCTGTCTGTGTGTGAAGGAGACGATCCTTCTATTTATAGTTTTGTAGGCTGGTTGCTCATGCGCGTATGTGGGATGCGCCGGTGTGGGGACGGCACGTGGAGGTTGCTGATGGAGGCACGTAGATGATGCGCCCTGATTGGGGGAAGAACTCTTCATACTGCTGTTGTGAGCCGGCACGTAGCAGAGGAGAAGATCTTTCTGTTGCTGAAATCTTGGACGAGTTGAGTCAAAGGACACGTGTCATCGACCCATGGCTCGAAGATCTCGGATTTGGTGGAGGAAAGTAATCTGGTGAGCTGCGCCTTGATTGGGCGCAGGAGGAGGCTGCGGCTCATAACCTTTAGGGGTTACAAACCGTTTAGAGCGTATGGCTTTTGAGGCGCATGCATGCGACTTTCCTTCTGTCTTTCGGATCAGAGATCAGTCTGGGGCGCATGGCTTTTGAGGCGCATGCAAAGCTTCAACTGGAGACTCTTCTTCTGTCTTTAGGGATCAGTGAAGAGTCTGAGGCGCACGGCTTTTGAGGCGCATGCTGGTTTGGACGCATGGCCGTAGAGGCGCATGGCGATTTGGACGCATGGCCGTAGAGGCGCATGGCGATTTGGACGCATGGCCGTAGAGGCGCATGCGGATGGCCACGTGGCAGTAGCCGTCGGAATAGAGTCATGATGATGCTGACGTTGTCGACGCTTCGTTCTCTGAAAAAGCTGTCAACTGTTCAGACTTTGGGAAGCGTGCTGCCAACTCTGGTGTCAGTTCAGCATTTAATGTTTGTGATGTTCGATGGACAGCTGAGTGGGCACATTGGTAGGTGTTCCACTCGGTATGGAGATGTGAGGGGGTGCATCCTCTGTGATACGCCGGGTACTGTAGGGCGCGTCTGTGTGATGCGCCTGATGCTGGAGGGCGCGTCTATGTGATGCGCTGTTTGGCTGGCGCATCCGACATGTCCTTTAATGATACGGCTGTCTCGCTCCTCGAGTGCTAAAATAGCCGTTTTGGCTGAATTCGAGGCGTCCGGTTCTTCCATTTAATGCAAATTCATTGCACGGAATTCGGAGAGTCATCCACTTGGCGCATGGGTTTGATTTGCCTGGCCTATAAATAGTGGCATAGAGAGAAGGTTTGCTCCTCGTTCCCTCACGTACTTCCAATATGAACTTGGATATGCGGGTGCATTCTGTTGACGAAGTGCTTCCGAGGGTGAAGATGAGACGTCGTGTTGTCTTCGATGCACTTGAAGGTGACTGTTACATCCAAAAGACGGAGTCGAGGGCTTCTGAGGCAGGCGGAAGGTGCCTGTTGCATCCAAAGATAGGGATGTTCGGGCCCTCGTCTCCGTTGTTCCGGAAGCGCCGTAGATCGGAATGGCGGGGGTACTAGGCTCTCTCTTCCTTCAAAGTGGGTGCCGCCCACTTTGATTGTGTTGAAAGTTTCTTGTGCCATGATTTCGATCACGGTCTTCCTTGGTCTTTGGAGGCTCTTTCGAAGCCTCCCCTGGCCACAGCTTTGCCGTGCTCTTCTCTTCCTTGGTTCCAGCCAGAGGGTTAAATACTTTGTGTAATCGAAGCACTTATCAGGTGACCCTGGCTGGAAGAGCAGTATATAACTGGGCTCTGCTCGGCCAGGTGAGCCTGGTTGGAAGAGTGCTGCTGAAGGGATGCACATAACTGAGCTGGATGCACATAACTGAGCTGCTGAAGAGATGGTGGGATGCGCCTGGCTGGAGGCGTATGGCATTTGCTGCACCTAACTGACAGCACATGGTGACTGCTGTGCCTATCGGAAGGCGCATGGTGGCTGCTGCGCCTATCTGGAGGCGCATGGTGGCCGCTGCGCCTATCTGGAGGTGCATGGTGGCCGCTGGCTGTAGATCTAGGATCTTTCTTTTGTAGAAATTCTCCTTTGTATAACCTTTTCTAGCCATGTAATAGACTTTTATATATAAATAAAAGTCCTTCTTCGAATGGCTTATTTGATTTTGCTGTCTGAGTTCTGGCGCATATAGTGCCTGGCGCATGGGCTTTCTGGCTGTGAAATTCCATGCTTCTATAGGCTAGGGCAGGGTTGGTGAGGGAGTGGGAAAAATCTCTCTGGAGAAAAATAGAGAAAGAGAGGAGTGAGAAAAGAGTGAGAGAGAGAGAGAGGGAAATTATAAGGGTAGTGGTGAGAAAAGAGTTGAAAGAAGTATGGAGGAGAGTGAAAGGAGGAGAAGAAAGGGGAGCTAGGCCAGGTCGTGGGCTAAGGGGGAAAGACCGGGTTTTAGTTTATTATTTTTTTATATACTATTTTCTTTTCTCTTCCTCCTATATAAATATATAGTTATAAATATACCTACGTGAAGCCAAATTAGTAATTACGTGAACCTAATTGGGAACGGGTTCAAACTGGAACCGGGCTCAGGTCGACAAACAAAAAAACCAGGTCACTTATTATTTTGAAAAATAATTTTGAACCAGCAAGAATAATAATAATAAATATAATAATATCTATAATAATTAGACAAAATTACACTACAACCAATAATTAAATAATTCTGGGTTTCACAGTTATCTTTAGTTATCTTAGTTGCTATAGATTTATATGATACTGCGTTTACCAGTTTATTGTCTTGCTTATATGTCCGTATTTCATGACTTGATAGTGTAGTTATACCAGGCTTATTTACGTCATGGATCATGCTAGAGTTTTCCTTACCTGTGGCATGACTGAGTTGTACCGTGTCTTCACCTGTATCTTGACTGAGTCGTGTCTGCAAGTATGTGTGAGTGAACTGCTATTCCTTTGTCTTTCCCACAACCTGCGAGTCCACACACGGGACGAGGGTTGTCCTTTGTACCTGCGAGTCCACATACGGGGCGAGGGTGACTTGTCTTGAAACTGACCTGCGAGTCCACATTCGGGGCGAGGGTTGGTATTCCATTGATCTTCCAGTAGTTCATTTATGCATAGTTGATCCCGTATTCGTGTTCATAGTTACCTGTCAGTAGCCACATGTCAGTCTCATATCTAGTTCCTGTTTATACCCTGGTTATATTACTGCATGATTAAACTGTTAGATAGGCATGTTTTATGTGTCTTGCTAGTCCTCTGAGGATCTGATGATCTCTTCGGGTTTAGCGACTGCATGGAGTTTAGTTAGCAGAGCGGGATGGTAGAGGATTACGATGCATGATACAGGTATTTGCTTGTGATATTTTTTTATTATCCTCTCGTGCTTTATATTCTATACCATGATATACTCTGCTTATTTATAGACTCATATCATTCTTGGAGTCTAATCGAAAAATATGCTAATGGGCTGCAGACCATGACCCATACTCGTTCATTCTTGTTTATATGATTCATGTGGATTGAGATATAGTTTAGATTAGATATGATACCCTACTCTGGACAGCTTATGCGTACTCGAGTCGGGCTGGAGTCCGTTCGATACGTAGCTGGCTTGCTCACGAGCTCGCGTCCGAAAAGCGGGCGCGGGTCGTGACAAGTTTTTGTGGTGGCCCATGCAGGTCAGAACATATCGTATCGGTTACATAATTGTACTGATACGAGCCTGCAAATTTGACTAAACCCTTACAAATCTCAATCTACTCTGCCTTGAAAATTCTCCTAGAAATTCTCTACGTCCTTGAAAACTCCATATTTGCTCTCGATTATACTTCATTGCTTTCCGTACCATTGATTCTCGTCGCTTCCTATTCCGGGGTGACGAATGATCGTGCTGTCTAGAATTCATCAGAAATTCTTAAATTATAGTATAATATTGCATGATTATTACATTTTGGATGTTTATAGATATGAAGGATTATAGTTGCCATATGCCTAGATATCTGCCGGTAGAACTGATAGCAACTAGTTAGAAGATTATAAGATTTTAGTGACCGTGTTTTGAGGAGTAGTATGACCAAAGGTGGGTAGAAGTCTCCAAGTAATCGAAGTTATAAGATGACTAGAGAAGGCCATGAAATATTTTAGGAGAAATTAAATTTGAGGAGATTAAGGTAATGGTAGACTTTGATTTGTAAGGAATAGTTATGAATTAGAATTTCGAGGACGAAATTATTTTTAAGGTGGGTTGATTTATAGCTCCCCTTCCCAAAAATTTTTGAAAATATTTTTTTATTATTTAATTGATTTAAATGGTGATTTTTAGATTTTATAAATAATTATTTTAATTAATTATTATGGTCGATGACTTTAGCCATGGTTGAGTTTTGGAGTACCAGACGACTAGGAATCATGGCACGGATAGTGCAGTGGCGTGCCTTGACTAGTGTATTAGTCATGCCAGGGAAGGCTGAGCCATGGTGATGCCCTAACTAGGAAAACCTGGCTAAGTTGTGACATGACCCTATAAATCATCTAACTATTTAACTATTATTATATTGTGGACTGGCAGGAGACCGACTGCACCAATTAGTCCGAACTGGACCCAAACTAAACCTGAACCCGGATAGGCATGTAGTGAGATCAAATACACCCACGTAGACATATTTCAAGTAGATGCAATGCCTCTTATTGGTATATTAAATTTCGTTATTATTATTATTATTATTATTTTTTATTGGGATTGTTATTTAATATTATTATTTTATTGGTTATATTATTTTATTGTCAAATAAATATTATATACGTGTGAATGTGAATGTAAGTATATATAAATATTATATATGTGTGTATTTGTAGGCATATATAAATAAATATTAAATACGTGTGTATTTGTATGTATATATAAATATATATAATAGTGTATGTGTGTGTATTTTTTGTTTTTGTTTTTTGTGTATATATATATATATATGTATATATATATATATATATATATATGTGTGTGTGTGTGTGTGTGTGTGTGTGTGTGTGTGTGTGTGTGTGTGTGTATACATATATATATGTATATGTACTTATATATATATATATATATATATATATATATTTATATATATATATATATATATATATATATATATATATATATATATATATATATATATATATATATATATATATATATATATATATACACACATACACTATATATATATTTAATCTATTTATTTGTGTTTTGCTTATTTCTTTAATCTATTTCTTATATATATATATATATATATATATATATATATATATATATATATATATATATATATATATATATATTTTTTTTTATATATGTGTGTGTGTGTGTGTGTGTGTGTGTGTGTGTGTGTGTGTGTGTGTGTGTGTTTGTATATGTGAATATAAAGATACATATAAGGTGTGTGTATATACATATATATATGTATATATGTACTTAGATATATATATATATATATATATATATATATATATATATATATATATATATAAAATATATATATATATATATATATATATATATATATATATATATATATATATATAAGAAATAGATTAAAGAAATAAGCAAAACCCAAATAAAGCCAGGCCCAGCCGAACCGAGCTCAGGCCTAGCCTGGCTCGGCCAGCCCGAGCTGGGAATGGAATCCCCACAACAAACAACAGGCCCGAGCCCTGCTATTCCCGTTTCAGTATATATATATAAACACGAACGCACGTACGAAAATCGGTCGAAACCCTGAGCAACCCTAACACGCCTCCACCCTGGTGACCCCCGACGACCAGGCGCAGCCGCGCGCCACCGCAGGGCCACCGAAGGCCGGCCAGAGCCGCCGTATTGCCCGACGCGCGCCGGAATAGCGCACAGAACTGCGACGGAGTCAACAGTCCCGATCCTGATTTCAGAGGTATGGTTCTCCCCCATCTTACGATAGAAATTCGAACTAGTTGGCCCTTTTGAATCACAACTTAACCACCTACAAATCCTATTAACTAGTTTAGGTCAAACCGTGCCAAAAACCTTGTGTAATCGAATCACAAAAACCCAAAAAACTGTCTAAAATAGAACAATAAACCCGGCCCCAACTCCTGTGTTCGAAGTAAAATTCTGAACCCAATATTAGAAATTTTGAAAGTCTATTTGAAGGAGTTTATTGATAACATGTAGGGCTCCACGATCCAATTCGTAGAAGTCGATTTCATCGACTACGTGCCGAGAAATCGGATCCCGAAGTTTGACAAAAACCTATTTTTAAAAAATAATAAAACTCTTCGATACGACGTGCATCCCGCCAAACCGGGCGACGTGGTCGCAAACCGAACACATCGAAGGATGCATAACGGCTTCATGGTCGTGTGGGCTTTGACGAAATTCAAATTGGTCGCGTGTGCACGACGAATTTGATGCGTATCCGTCGAAATTCACTGTATCGGCCTCTGTGCAAATTTTCCAATTACTTTGTGCATGCTCGTTAGATCGAGACGAAACTTATGCCAACAGGACCGTATCATTTTTCTAGTCTTGTATGCCAAGTTTGGTCCGATTCTGAGACAGTTTATTGGATCGCCGTTTTGCGGGCCCCACGGTCCGATTCAACGGGCAATTTTGTGCACGGCCTGCCAAAATCCAACTTTCGACATACTGTTGGGTTCGTATTGGAAAACTGGACCTGTTGACATATAGTTTGACGACTTTAGAGACCGTTGACTCTGACACGATTTTTGGTACAAAAGCGGGTCCAACGGTGGACATCGTTTTTGCCCAAAATTATTGTTTTGCCCTTGTGTCCAGAATTGGACTTAAGGTAGGCAATCCTAGCTATTTTGACTATTATGAGAATGTTGGTAATGTTTGTTTCAGCTTTTGGGGACAGTTATGATGACTTGGACTGTATGGCTTACCAGTCGACTATATATTTGTTGGATCAGCGTGCAACCACCAGGCAAGTATACCTTGCCTCCCTCTACAGTTTATTTTCATGCTTATAGTACACCTGTTCTAGTATGTTATCTTTAGTTACCTTAGTTGCTATAGATTTATATGATACTGCGTTTACCAGTTTATTGTCTTGCTTATATGTCGGTATTTCATGACTTGATAGTGTAGTTATACCATGCTTCTTTACGTCATGGATCATGTTAGAGTTGTCCTTACCCACAACCTGCAAGTATGTGTGAGTGAACTGCTATTCCTTTGTCTTTCCCACAACCTGCGAGTCCACACACGGGACGAGGGTTGTCCTTTGCACCTGCTAGTCCACATACTGGGCGAGGGTGACTTATCTTAAAACTGACTTGCGAGTCCACATTCGGGGCGAGGGTTGGTATTCCATTGATCTTCCAGCAGTTCATTTATGCATAGTTGATCCCGTATCTGTGTTCATAGTTACCTGTCAGTAGCCACATGTCAGTCTCATGTCTAGTTCCTGTTTATACCCTGGTTATATTACTGCATGATTAAACTGTTAGATAGGCATGTTTTATGTATCTTGCGAGTCCTCTGAGGACTTGATGATCTCTTCAGGTTTAGCGACTGCACGGAGTTTAGTTAGCAGAGCGGGATGGTAGAGGATTGTGATGCATGATACAGGTATTTGCTTGTGATATTTATTTATTATCCTCTCGTGCTTTATATTCTATACCATGATATACTCTGCTTATTTATAGACTCATATCATTCTTGGAGTCTAATCGAACAATATGCTATGGGCTGCAGACCATGACCCATACTTGTTCATTCTTGTTTACATAATTCCTGTGGATTGAGATATAGTTTAGATTAGATATGATACCCTACTATGGACAGCTTATACGTACTCGAGTCAGGCTGGAGTCCGTTTAATACGTAGCTGGCTTGCTCACGAGCTCGCATCCAAAAAGCGGGTGCGGGTCGTGACACTGTTCGTTCTTACGAACCGGGTTACACATGCTGTTTGTGCAAAATTAAAAATATTGCACAAATAAAATTAAGGCACAACTCAATATATGGCACAACCTGAGATGTTGCGCAACTTAAGTTACGCGCAATATAGCATATGGCGCAACCTGGGTTGTTGCGCAACTCAGAACGTTGCGTAACTTAAGTTTTGCGCAACTCAATAAGTCGTACACCTTTGTTTTGCTTCCAATTTTTTTGTTCATGTATCTCTTTGCAGTTAATCTCAGGGAAGACCCAAATGTAGAAAGATTTGCTTCAACATTCAATGTCCCAGAGTATAGGGAGAATTTGTCTCATGTCACTTTTCCTCAATACGACGGTCCTGAAGCACGAAGGACTCTGCTCATAGATCAAGATAATCAAACCCTTTTGAACATAATGAACGATGAACCCCTTCAGAGCTTGGATACTATAGTCCACAAGAAACCTGTCTTTTTATTCGGGGATGCCATCAAGAAGACCTCCCAGCCTAAGACAAGAAAAGAGATGAGAACTTTCTTAAAGGAGGACAAAGCCATATACCTAACAGAAATATCAAGGTCTATGGCATTATCCCAATATGCTTTTGCCAGCTATCTTAGAAGGATGTCATGGGATCTGACTCCTCTTCAGCAAGCAAGAGTCGATAAAATCTGCTATAAATTGGGTCCGAGGAACAGAGACCTTTTCTACAGTACTTCTGAAAGATATAGCACACATTTAAGAGGTTTAAGGCCGAGCTGCATTCCTCCTGAGGATTCTTTCCTGCTCCTTCCGGTCCGAATACCTATTTTTGTAAATGCATTTGCAAAAGTCGAAGGAAGATATCCCGACCACGCCATGCATATGACAGGTCTGGTAAATCCAGAGATGAAGCGCTGGAGCAGCTTGTCTATATGGATTTTGAATGAATTCAAAGACAAGTTGATTGATCTGGGCCTCTATAATGCCATCTGCACTACAGTATATAGCATTCGCCCGAACCCTCATATGTTTTTGGCTTTAATAGCGAGATATAATAAAAGCACTGGGACTTTCATGACTCCTTATGGAGAAATAGGGTTTGCTCTTAACGAGATGGAATATATCTCTCGTCTACCAATGGGTGATAACCCATATGAAGAATATGTACCCACAAACGATGAATTGGATGTTCTGGCAAAGAAGAATCCCCAGATGATCACAGTTTTCCAAGAGCTGCTGTGTCACTACAAAATTTGTTCACTCTACTACAAAAGTGCCACTGCGGGTACTTGTTACATCACCAAATGAATGCCATATATGTTCTTGGGTCATGCGTGGGAGGACAAGCCACAGGACAGTCAAGCATGTGCTCCTCGTTTCTTTGAACCTTTTGATAAGAGTGGTATGCAATATTTGATGGAAAAACATAATCATGGAGATGTCATATTGACTGAGTACTCGGGTCTGTTTTAAGGCTGGCAATGTTCTCCAGAGTTACCTTAGACAGGGTTACAGACCTATGTCTCCAGAAGCCCAGCTAGCAGGCTTTCTATCTTTATGGCTACGACGTTTGGTAGTTCCGGGAGCCAGTACAGTTGATAGATTCCATCGGGATGTCCTGTTTGCTGCAACACGTCTTGTATTTGGATACAAGATGGATCTCTTATCAGCCATGACCTACCGCCTGAACGCAGGATTGCGTTCTTTTGTGGACACTATGTTACATGATAAGGATGCTCGGTCGGATTTTCCCCGCACTAAAATGCCATATACTTATTTGTTCGGATGGTTATTACTACACCATCCTTGTTTGATGAACCCTGATATGGGAACAGCTGATGGATACTTCATCGGGCGCTTCGCTAATGCTCACTGGAAATATACTGCTCTTTTGGAGTGCCGACTTGCCTTGAACCGTAGATCAGGATGGAGTTTCCAATGTGTTGGACCTCCTTCAGGGTACGAAACTATGCCTCCACAAATAATGGACTTAATCGAAGAAACACTTCATTTAAGCCCAAACCTCTTTTCATGGCTTAAGGTGATTCGGCCCTCTCACTTTGTCTATAGATTCAAAGAAGAATGCAATTTGGAACCGTAGTTGCCGAGTCGATTTGTACGGCAATTCAAGTACGATCAGCTTCATGTAGGTAATGCAACCACTTGCCTACAAGCCAAGGGTTATCTCATTGATGGGGCTAGGGCTTGGAGTTATTACAACGCCCGAGGCACAAAAGCTATCTTTTCTATGCCTTACAAACTTCCACAAGGCCCGCGTATGTTATATTCATACGCAAACTTTTATACTTCAGCGAACACATTCGCTGAAAAATTCCATCCTGCACACAGCTTTGCAACTGAAAAGAGGATTAAACAAGGAAAACGTACTCTTCAGTCTTTCCGGGATATAGAAGACAAAGATCCTGCCGATGAACCTCTGGAGGCATCAATTTTAATGAACTATGCTGATCCAGTTCAAGATCCTCTAGACATATCTATAAAGGTGCGAAAGAAAAAATCTCCTGTTAAGGGTAAAAAAAGAATGACTAAAGAGACGACGGCCTCTCCTCAACGAGATAATACATTCAATTCTCCAAGGGCTCCGAAGAAGAAGAAAAGGACGTCACTGGTTATCAATGAACCAGTGACTATGAGAACCACACGTTCTCAATCAAAACAGTTGCTTCTCAGTTCTTCTTCTGGAGAGAAGGACATTACCCCTTCTTCTATTCAGAAACAGGGGAAAATTATAGAGGGAGGAACTTCTACTTCCTTGATCGATCCGGTGGGTGATCGTACTGAAGCTGTTGTACAACCAGACGCATCAATACCCAAAGAAGTCAGAAGAAAATTAGAAATTGCTGAAGAAGAACCATCTCAAGAAGGTAATATCAAAATTGTGACATATCCTCATATGTTAACTTTTATCAAAGATATATATCTAAATTGATTTTCCTTGTACTGGTTACTTCAACAGATGTCCAGCCTCCTATCACCATCATGACAGTAAATATTCCTGTCAATGTACTTGCTGTAGCAGGGATAACAATTCCATCTCCAACTCCCCTAAGTCCAAAAGTCTCCTCCCCAAAGCAGGATTTGCCTCCACAAGATACTCCAAAAGCTCAAGTATCTACTCATTCAGAAGAGGCAATGATTGACGCATTGACTGGTTGCGATTTTGATGATGAAACCTATGATGATGATTGGAACAACATCACTAAAGAAAAACAAACTTTAGTGAGTGCACCATTATCACAAGAACTTCCAGTTGATGAAGATCCTTCAACTGCTGAAGACGAGGAGAATGTAGTTCATGATAAGGAACATGTCAATCCTCCTTAGGTTAATGAACCTACGACCACTGAGCAGCCTGAAATGTCTAAGGTGGCAACAGAATTAGTGAATGAAACTCCTGTAACTCTGCCACCTCCGACTGAATCGGGAGCATAGAGTAGTCAGGCTACCATGTCTGCAGAAACTCTGTCAAAACTTCAGTCCGAGACAGTTAAAGCTATTGAGACTCCTCGTAATGTACTCAGCTCAGGTAAATTTTCAAATATGAACGATTCGTCATAGCGCCTTTAGCATTATATGTTATCAACATAAATGACATATGTGATTTGCAGAAGCGCCTACTGGAACTGTAGCGGGGGAAGGAAGCTCTTCTCATATTAGTGCTCCAGATGAAGTGCCTCTACCTGCTACAGCTGTGAAGACTTCTTTAAACATAGTAGCCACTCCAGGAGCCCTGGCAGCTAATAAATTTTTTGTGGCCTCTTTCACAAAAGTCTTCTTTACGTCTCTGGAGCCCTTAGTTCATAGGGTTATGGAGAGAGAAGATATCCCTTTCCATATCGTTAGAACTCCCACTACATTCTTGATCGAAGGCATCCGTAGTCAAGGAGACGAAGCTCAAGCTTCATTTTTGGAACATATTTTGGATGAGCTAGAGAGTTCAATTAAGACTTACAAGGAGTTGAAAAGAGGAGATATCGAGCCACTAGTAAACATGGAATATGAAACTATGGTTCGAGAAGCAGAAATTGGTAAAGCCAATTTTGAAGCATTCTGTTAGCTTTTACTAGACAATCTTCCGAGCTAGACATTCAAATCTCTGATGCAGCTGTTATTGCTGATAATCATAAGACTAAGGCTATAGAGGAAGAGAAAAATGTTGCTGATTTGGAAGCCAAAATTGCTCAACTTCAAACAAAACTCCTGTAATGCCTGTGGTTCATATTACGTATTTCTGGAATACGTGTACGTATTTATTCTTGTATTGTATGATTCCTTGTTTAGTTTTCTTCATGGCTTGGCTTGGTTTATTCCTGGTTCGGGTTGGTTGGTTCGGCTTGGCTTGGTTTTGATTGGGTTCATGATGAACCCAAGGTGAACCCCTACCTACCACCACCATTTGTATTTATTAGCCCTCTTCATTCTCTCTCTTCATTATTCATCTTCTTCTTCCTCATTTACTCCCTTCACCTACCAAAGAGAGGGAGAGAGAGGTCTTGGCAAGTGCACCTTGCCACCACTTGAGAACCCATTTTTATTTGTCCATTAGCTAGATTAGGCCATGGGGATCAACATTAGAACTTGACATTTTGTGATTTGGAGTCTCTATTGTTCTAGATCTAAGTTTTTTCTATTTTTGGTTTTGCATGGTTTTGATCTATTTAAGTTGTATTTTTATGGGTTTTGATGTTCTTATGTTGGAGAGAATTGAATTTCACCCAAGATAGAACTTTGCAAAGTCAGATTTGGACTTATTTTGACCAAGTTATGGACTTTTGAAGCTTTGGGTTCACCCATGGAGTTCTTGCTGTTTGGAGAAGACAGTGAGCAGTGCACGAGCTTTTTAGCTTGTGCCACTGAGCTGCGCACGCTCTTTAGCGCAGCGCAGTCGATCCCATACGCTGCCTTTTGGGAGCGTATGACTCGCATACGCTCGCTTGCTTGACAAGGAGTCGTATCGACCCCATATGCTGCCTTTTGGGAGCGTATGACCCGCATACGCTCGCTTGCTTGACAAGGAATCGTATGGACCCCATACGCTGTCTTTTGGGAGCGTATGACTCGTATACGCTCGTTTGCTTGACAAGGAGTCGTATCGACCCCATACGCTGCCTTTTGGGAGCGTATGACTCGCATACGCTCGCTTGCTTGACGAGGAGTCGTATTGAGTACATACGCTGCCCTCTGAAAGCGTATGTCTTGCATACGCTGGCCTGAGCGTATGACTTGCACTGAGCGGATGACTTTTGCACTGAGCGTATGGCCTTGGCTGACTTGGTCTTATGTCAGCGTGTCAGTTTGGTTTTATTTTCCTTAAGCTTGGCTCTTCTGTAGCCCTGCATATTGATATTTTATTAGATATTTTACGCCCATTTTATATCCTTACGTCTTTTGTCATGAACTTGATAATCACAAATTTACTTGATATGTTTGGAATTGATAATTGAGCATGACGTGATGGTGACCCGTAGTGGTGCACTCCTGACATAATAACCTGACATGACCTGATAGTGGCCCGTCGTGGCGCACTCCTGATAAGTACACTTGGCATGATAACCTGACATAATTTTCTTGATAGCTGTTACGACGGCTACCTAACATAACATGACCTGTATAATTAATCTGGACACCGTGGGCGATTGTGTTTGTATAAATAGACCAGTCCTGTCTTGCATCATGTCTAGGACAGGGACTCCTGAGTACCACGGTCAGAAGTACCTACTAAAATGGATTAAGGCTAATAAGTAGATTAATACATTAGTCATGACGAGATTTTCCAGCTACAGGCAATCCCGTTACCTGGGCACGCCTTGGGATCTGTAGTCTGTCGTCGAGTAGGGCATATTTCTAGCACACTGTCATGTGTTGCACCCTTCAAGCTACCTAAGGGTACATTCATTTCCTGGACGATGTACCCACCTGAATTCAACTCTAATCTTTTAACCCGGGTAACCTGGATGGTCTGCAGGGCTTGTGGCTGTAGAATAATCTCACTGCATCTTGTTAGTAATTAGGCTTGTGACGACCCTAGTTAGTTAAAGTATCAAGCCGTAATTCTTGCTTGGCCGTGTAGTGATTGGACGGAGTCTAACCAGTCTAGTCTTGCCCTGATCCTGTTCCAGATTATTGAACGACCAGAATGCTTGTATTTATTTTACCGATAAATGGTGAGAATTCTAAGTTCTGTTCAGACGAAGGGTTATAACCCCGGTCCTTGTTTGGTTTACGGGTTGTAACCTGGTTATCTGAATAGTTCCTTGGTTATCTCGTCGTATATCATCCTGGTGTATTTTTTTTATTTCCTGTTCTTACTTTTATTTATATCTTGTGCTGATTGCTGGTTTTAGTTCTTAAGTGAAGCTTCCTTTGTGGCACTTGCTCTTTCTAGGGTCTGACCAGCTGGTTTTGTGTGGCCAGATTTCGGAGCAGCTCCAGAGGATCTACCGACCTTCCTGCCAGATGGTGAACACTAGAAGGAATCCCGGCAACGAGTGGGTTATTTTTGGCTCTCCCACTCTATTGTAAAAATATTCTTTTGAGACGTTTAGTCGACGAGCACCTGTTTAGCTCGATTGCACTTATTTACTGTCTGCCTACGGGCTGTAACATGATTAACAGATCCTAGGGTTGATCATGTATGACTAAACTCTTGCCAGTCCTGACATTTTGTAACGACTAGCTTCATGATCAACTGAATATGTAATGTTTGGGACGCCTTACTATTGTATATTTAATGATCATACATCTTGTGACTTTACTTACTTGCTTGTGATTGAGACACTAGGCTTGTTCATGACCTTAAGAGACTGTTGGCTTGTAGATAAACCGTCATGTATCTAGACAGCCGTCACCGTATAGCAAGATGGATTCCATTTTATATATGTAGCTGGCTATGTCTGCCCCCGCTCTCCAGTATTCTGGTTCTGGGGCGTGACAACTCTAGACTGTTAAGCAGAACATAGAACAAGAAAATCAATTGTACCAATCTGTTGTTGACCAGGTAGAGGTTTTGAAGGACCAGAAGAAGGAATTTGAACGTCTTCAGAATGAAGAACTAACACATCGAACTGCTGCTCTACAACCTTTCGATCCCGAATCAGGACTAGTTGAAGCCAGACAGAGAGTACTAAATTCTCATGATGAAAGAGTTCAAATTCTGAAGAAACGAATTGTGGAACTTATCACCTATCCTTCTGTAGGAGCGTAAAAAGTGCTTCATGGACTTAGTCAAAGAAGTTGAGAATTTTACGCGAGCTACTCTCCACGCAAGCTACTCTTTACGCTAGCTACCACTACCAAAATAACCAACTTTAGCGACGGCCACATCCGTCGCTCATCCGTCGGTAACATAAATTACCGACGGAATAGCGACGGATATTTGATGAAAATGGCCGTCGGGAAATACGTCGTCGCTAAAATTTGTCCGTCGCTAAGCCGTCGGACAAATGATTAACCGACGGACTAGCGACTGATTACCGACGGTTGCCTTTCAATGGTTTAGCGACGGATTAGCGACTTGTTCCCGTCGGTTTACATGCCATATAATATTAAAATTTCCGTCGCTAAGCCGTCGTAAATAGGTCGGTAAAAGCGTATCAGAGAGGTTCCTGATACGCAAAATCAGTCGCTATTCCGTCGCCATTCCGTCGTTAACCTCGACGTTATAGCGACGGATTAGCGACGGGTAGGGCGTCGGCCTGGTTCTGGAAAGCTTCCATATTTCCAGAACCATGTCGACGGATAATGGGTCGCTAAGCCGTCGCTAGTCCGTCGTCATCCTCGACAGATTAGCGACGGATTAGCGACCCACTATCCGTCGCTAAGTCTCTGGAAACCTACCATATTTCCAGAACCATGTCGACGGATTTGCCGTCGCTAGGTAGTCGATAGTCCGTCGCTAGGTTCGTTCCGTCGCTAGTTCGTCGCTAGCTCACCGCTACCTGCAAATTTATTTCAACCAGTTAGCGACGGATTCGCCGTCGCTAGGTGGTCGCTAACTGCAAAATATTTATATCACCCAGTTAGCGATGGATATTCCGTCGCTCGTCCGTCGGTAACTGCAAATATTTATATAACCCAGTTAGCGACGGATTTGCCGTCGCTAGTTAGTCGCTCATCGGTCGCTAAAAGATATATCCGTCGCTAGTTAGTCGCTAGTCCGTCGCTAAATGCAACATTAATTAAAAAAAATTACAGAAACATTCTATTTCCTTTTCGTAAATATTACACATATTCATAATATCCAATATCCAAACATCCATGTACGATCAACAAATATCCAAATATCCAAATTCATAATATCCAATATCAAACAGAAATATCCAAACATCTATGTACAAATATCCAAACACAAATACACAAATTCATAATATCCAAACATTCATGTACGCTTCCAAAATATCCAGAATTCAAAATCCAAAAACAGTACAAATATCCAAAAACAGTACAAATATCATTGAGATGGATCGCGTCGTCGTCTCGGCGCCGCCTCGGCTCTGCGGATGTACTCTTCCACCATGTACGCCGGCACCTGGGACAACACATGCTCTGGAAGCGTGCGGAGCTGCTCTGGCGACATCAAGTCCATGAGCCCAATGAGCGCAGTATCCGGTACCAGGCGGACCTCGGCAGAACGGTCAAATGAATAACGTCCAGGGTCGGAAGGACCGACAACCGCACTAGACGTACCGGGAGCAGACGGATCTGGACCGGGAGCAGAAGAAGGACGCGGAAGGCGCTCCAGCACATCCGACATTAGACTCCGCATTTCCGACATATCGGAGGTGAGAGTCGCAAGCTGCGCCCTCATATCGTCCGACGGGGGCGCGGGAGGAGGCGGGGGCGGTGGATATCTCGGAGTCGCGCCCTGCAACGACGCCGCCATGGAACCTACGCCGTAGACGCGCCCTTTATTAAAGCCGCCGACAGACTCTACGAACACGTCGTCGTAGCGAGCGGCCATAGAAGAGGGCGTCTGTGTGGGCGTCGTTTCGCCGACAACCTCGGCAGGGGGCTCAATCTGACTAAGGGCCTCACGATATGCAGCCTATCCAATGAATGTGTTTATACTATAAGTTTTCCTAAGTTATAATCTAAATCCTATGTTTCCCTAAGTTATAATTTGAATCCTACGTTCACCTAATTAAGTTAACAATAATTATATTTCTAATATAAATCTCATAAACGTAATTACTTACATCAGTCGCCTGGGCCCTCGCGTCGACGAAGCTCCCGTCTGCCCGCCTCTTGTGTGTATGCAGGAATACATCGTAGGCGGTGACCGACTCCGGCTCTCTCCCCTCCTTTACCGCCCGTTGTGCCTGCATACGAAATATACGTCGAATTTAATTAACTACGTATATTAATAGTACCGAATTTAATAGTGAAATGAATTTGCGGTATCTCACCAAATCTGCACGCGTCGCTGCGTGGGGCTTTGAACCTCCCGTATGCAGACCAGCGGCCTGTCTGCTCGCCTTCGCTTTCTCTGATTTCTCCCTGTACTGAGCAGTATTCATCTTATCCAACATCTGCTCGTAGTACTCCTCCCGGAGCCACTTCTTCCTCGAATGTGCCGTACGAACGTCGTACACCGCATCCCGTATCTTCTTCCCGGCGGCGGCTTTGTAGGCCTTGCGAATTAACTCCTCGCGATGGGGGGGCTACCAGAACGTCGTCTGACATACAAATTAAATTATCACGTAATTAAAAATTAGTGGATTAAAGAATAATTAATAATTAACCAAAAGATATATATATACCTTCATCTCCTCGAGCCAGACGTACTGCATGTTCTGAGGCACCTCAGAAAAATTGAGGTAGGGGCCATGGTAGTTTTCCCGGATAATTTGCCCGAGTATCCGGGCAGCATCATACGGGAAAAACATACAAAGAAGCAAAGACTGGATTATTAACTTGAATAAATGAAACAAATTTAATAAATTAACTTAAATTTACTTACGTATCACCCGCGGGCCATAGCTCTCGTCGGTTCTCGCCTATCGGCCTCTCTGGAGGCGTCGGAGGATCCGCGGGTCCGCGGATGTACTCACCGGTAGCAGGATGAAGCTGAATCCGGGGGTACTCCGGAGCCCACCCTGCAGTAACTGATGGTGTACCCGCTGGTGCATCCGGGGGCGGAACAGATCCGCTAGCGGATGGAGTCTCAGGCCTCGATGAAGATAAAGGTAGCGCAGAGGTAGATCGACGGCGGGAAGAGTCTGTGGTCGGGCTCTCCAGGTCGGGATCGGAGGACTCTATATCCGGGGAATGTGGAAGGCGACCACGACCGCTACCACCACGACCGCTACCATCACGTCCACGGCCAGTGCCGCTACCACCACGCCCACCACGGCCAGTACCGCCACCACCAGCACCACCACGGCCACGGCCACTACCGCTACCAGCAGCACGAGTGGTAGTGACCATGACCTGTAAATAGAACACATACATATAATTAACAATATAGAAGTATAAATGAATATAAAACTGAACTAAAATATATATACCAGCAGCAGGGCGGCGAGTGCCGTCAAGACAATGAGAACTAAGAGTGCCATCTGTAAAAAGAAAATCATACAATAAGTAGATGATCGAACGACAAAAACATAAACTGAAATAAGAATGTGTCCGTCTAAACTGAATTCACTAAGTTAGTTGTAAGTGCTTCTAATATATACCGATATTTAATCTAATCATCGTTATCGTCCTCGTCCTCATCGTCATCGTCATCGTTCTCATCCTCATTCTCATCGTCGACTTCATCTATATCATCATCCTCATCGTCGACTTCATCTGTATCATCATCCTCATCCTCATCCTCATCCTCTTCTTCTTCTTCTTCTTCTTCTTCTTCTTCTTCTTCTTCTTCTTCTACTTCTTCTTCAGGCTCAATACTTGGGACAAGACGCCTCTTTCTCCCCTGGTTGACAGCTAAGTCTTGTATATCAACCTCTTCCTCCCCTCTATTTTCCTCAGCATGAGGTATATCGACATCTTCCACGTCCATGGTATCCGACTGTTGTCCCATGTATTGGGGCTTCTCGATCTGGTCCTCTTGGTATGCTGGGTCTCCAACGTTGAATGTATTTCTAGATTTAATCTTGCATACTGCCCACCAGTCAAATCGATCTCTACGACGCCTTGGGTAGCTTGTATAGTAGACTTGAACAGCCTGACTTGCTATCGCAAACGTGTCGGACCCTCTATACCTCCTGCGATGATTTATATCGACGAATCCAAATTGTTTATCGATTCTCCAACCGATATTTGGTCTCGTATCGAACCACTCACATTTGAACATCACAATATGCATATCATATGGGGCACTATATTGTAAATCTACAATCTCCCGAAGCACTCCATAATAGTCAAAGTCCGGCTCGTCGTCATAGATGGTGCCTCTTATGCAAACACCAGAATTCTTGGTATCGAAGCCGTCATTGAGAAATTCGGCATTTATAGCATGCTGAGTTGACTTAAACTTGAAGCCATTAACGACATAGCCTGACAAAGTCTTTGCATGCTTCTTCGGTCCCAATGCCAAATAACGAATGCTCTCATTTATGAGTGTTGTTTCAGGCAATAAAACCTGTAAACATGTACTGATAATTTAAATATTTTAGCTGCATATATTTTAATGGTAGCCGCATAACATATTATCTCAGTTACTTACGTATTTACGAAACCAGGACGGAAAGGTACAATCAACCTCTCTTTGAAGTCCCTCATCTGTAATATATGGTGTCCTCATTTTGACTTCACCTCTAAATACACTGTTAGAGAGAATAAAAATAAGTGTAGTCACTTAATTCACCAAATTAGAGATTATAACGAGGCGTAGTCACTTACTTCTCCAAATCTCTCACTTCTTGTATGTCACAATTTAACAAGACATATCGGTGAGCGGTATCATACTCATCGTCGGTCAACCACCGTTTCTTACTAGCCCCAATAGGCTTGCCCCTTAAATTGAATATACCTCCATCCTCAACGTCTTCTTCATTCCTTTGAGGTCTATTTCGATTTGTCTCGACATGAGTATCGAAATAAATGGAGCAGAAATTTGACACCTCCTCGATAAGATATGATTCGCATATCGAAGCCTCTATATGAGCCTTGTTGCCAACTTTCTTCTTTAGATGGTGTAGGTACCTAAAGAGACAAATTATCTTGAGAATTAACAATGAATTGTAAAATCCACTTAAATTTCACTTAAATTATATCGATTTTTATTTACCTTTCAAAGGGGTACATCCATCGATAATGAACAGATGCACCGACACGGGCTTCGTATGCTAGATGAATCGGTAGATGCTCCATGCTGTCGAAAAAGCCCGGTGGAAATATTTTCTCTAACTTGCAGATTGTTAAGACAATCTTCTCCTCAAGTTGTACCATATGTTGCACCGTCAGCTTAGTTGAACAGATATCCCTGAAGAATGTAGACAGCTCGGCCAACGGAACCCATACAGCAGAAGGCAACAACTCTCTCAAAGCAATGGGCAGTAATCTTTCCATAAACACGTGGCAGTCGTGACTCTTCATTCCCGTTAGCTTGCGTTCATTGAGATCAACGCATCTAGACAAATTCGAAACATAGCCGTCGGGAAATCTTAAATTAGATATCCACTTGCAGATTATTAATCTATCTTCCTTGCTCAATGTGTATGGCGCTATAGGCTTACTTAATTGTCCACCAGCACCCCTTTGTATCAAGTTCAGATGAGGACGCTTGCATATCTCGGCTATGTCTTGTCTTGCTTTTGGATTGTCCTTCGTCTTTCCTTTAATATCCATGACGGTATTGAAGACATTATCGAACACGTTCTTTTCGATATGCATGACATCAAGATTATGCCTTATAAGATTATCTTTCCAATAAGGCAAGTCCCAGAAGATACTCCGTTTGGTCCAGTTATGGCTTTGTCCGAACCCCTCGACACGATGGTTCGATGGATCTTCCATTGCGGTGGGCAATTCCTGTACAGCTTCCCAAATATCGTATCCCGAAAATCTGGCAGGAGGTTGAGAAAATTCTTGTTTTCCATATCTGAACGCGTCCTTATTCTTTCTCCAAGGATGGGTCGCGGGCAGAAATTGACGGTGACAGTCAAAGAAAGAAGTTTTTCCTCCATGCCTAAGGCGGAACGCCTTACTATTTTCCATGCATATCGGACAAGACATGTTGCCGTGCGTACTCCATCCCGACAGCATACCGTATGCTGGAAAATCATTGATTGTCCACATGAGTGAAGCTCTCATCTGAAAGTTATGTTTCCTGGAAATATCATAGGTCGTGATGCCGATCTCCCACAGCTGTTTCAGCTCATCCACCAACGGCTGTAAATATATATCGATGTTCTTCGTCAGATTTTTAGGACCGGGTATGATAGCTGTCAGAAACATATAAGGAGTCTTCATACACATCCATGGTGGCAGATTGTAAGGGGTAAGAATGACCGGCCAGCATGAGTACTGAGATCCCGACTGTCCGAAAGGGGCGAAGCCATCCGCACATAGCGCCAGGCGTACATTTCTAGGCTCTGCAGCAAAATCTGGATGACACAAATCAAAATATTTCCACGCCTCTCCATCCGAAGGATGTGGCAATTCTCCTTCGTCCTTTATGCGTTCTTTGCTGTGCCACGTCATGTGTTCTGCTGTATTTAGAGACATATACATCCTCTGCAAGCGCTTCGTGATCGACAAGTAATGCATATACTTGTAAGGACGTCGTTTTCTAGTCGACTTTCCTTTTTCCTGTACTGGCTTGTAACGATCCGCATTACAGAAGCTGCAACTTTCTGATACGCAATTCTCTTTGTAGTACAACATGCATCCGTTGCGACAACAATCTATCTTCTCGTACCCCAGTCCCAGTTGTCGGACCATCATCTTTGACTTGTAGAAGTTTTTTGGTAGCTCTTTTGATTCCTTCGGTAACACCTCCTTGATTACTTCTGTGATCCGATTATAGCAAGCTTGTGGCAAGTTAAAATCAGACTTTATGTTCAACAACCGCATCGTCACTGACAGTACGGAATGAGTCTCACAACCAGGATATAGAGAAGTATCTGCGTCCTGAAACATGTCATAGAACTCCTTCGCCTCGGGATTAGGATCCTCCGGATCAAAATTAGGCCCTGCCGCATCATACACCATATCTCGTGCAAGGTTCTGCAGATCTCCATAATCAACAGAGCATCCGTGGTCTTCGATGACATCCGTTGCAGCATTATCATCAAAAGCATAAGTAGCAGCTTCCGCAGCCTGTCTTTCCGAATATAGTTCACCTTGCGATGACCACAGGCCGTAATTACGTACGAAACCCTTACGGGTCAAATGATCTCTCACAGTCACCACTTCTTCGTAACGTCTATTGTGACATTTAACACATGGACACTTAATTTTGTTACCGTCCATGTACTGAGCTTTGCTCATTGCATAATTAAGAAATACTTCCACGCCTGCCTGAAAATCGTCACTCACACCAATTCTACTCTCGTGTTGCCGTTTGTACATCCATGTACGATCAACAAAATAACGACTCATCCTCAATTTGGATGTGAAAATCTGTATCGTAAGACAAACTAAACATAAGAATAGCCCGATACCGATACTCATAAATTTGGATTAGGGTTAGGATGTTAGATATAAGTGAACTAGGTGATGTAGAGTACAATATAGGGAACTGTAAATGGACTGAAAGTTGCACATGAGAAGGTTCAATGAAGGGCCCATAAATGGGTTCACATGATAAGTTAGTAAGAATCCACATCACTATACATACTCCCCCGTCTCAGGAGTGTGTCTGGCTCCTATTTAGAACAGCACAGGTCACAACATGTCCAGAATAGTAAAACAGAGCTCTACAATGTATATCGGTATCGGACTATTCCTACGAGTATTGGTATCGGCGATATCAATACTCGTGTGAATAGGAGATTGCAATATAAGTCTAAGCTATCTAGCTAACATGTATACATGCATTTACATTGTATCATAACTTGTATCTAGTTACCTTGCTAATCATGTATATACTCTTAACATATATGTGAAGACACTATACTAACATGTATTTAAATCAAGGTTCAAAGTATCGGTATCGGAATCGGTATCGGACTATATATTCCTACGAGTATTGGCATCGGCGATATCAATACTCGTGTGAATAGGAGATTGCAATATAAGTCTAAGCTATCTAGCTAACATGTATACTTGCATTTATATTGTATCATAACTTGTATCTAGTTACCTTGCTAATCATGTATATACTCTTAACATATATGTGAAGACACTATACTAACATGTATTTAAATCAAGGTTCAAAGTATCGGTATCGGAATCGGTATCGGACTATATATTCCTACGAGTATTGGCATCGGCGATATCAATACTCGTGTGAATAGGAGATTGCAATATAAGTCTAAGCTATCTAGCTAACATGTATACTTGCATTTATATTGTATCATAACTTTATCTAGTTACCTTGCTAATCATGTATATACTCTTAACATAAATGTGAAGATACTATACTAACATGTATTTAAATCAAGGTTCAAAGTATCGGTATCGGAATCGGTATCGGACTATATATTCCTACGAGTATTGGCATCGGCGATATCAATACTCGTGTGAATAGGAGATTGCAATATAAGTCTAAGCTATCTAGCTAACATGTATACTTGCATTTACATTGTATCATAACTTGTATCTAGTTACCTTGCAATATAAGTCTAAGCAATCTAGTATTGGTATCGGCGATATCGGTAGTATCGGCGGTATCGGATCGAAGTATCGGATTTTTTGGTATTGGAAAACAAATAATTATTAATAAATTATTTACATTTAAAAACATATAATTTATACATTTAGGCATAATTTTAAGTGTTTTAAGTATTATTTCTTAGTAGTTTTGAAATTAAATGAAATGAAATTAAATGAAATAGTATTATTTCTTAGGATCGGGACATGCCAAACCGTATCCGTATCGGGGAATGCAACCCATTCCCCACCCCCCCGACCCCCCTGCCCCCATTCAACACCCCCCCGACCCCCCTGCCCTCTCCATTACCCACCCCCCCGACCCCCCTGCCCCCATTCCCCACCCCCCCGACCCCCCTGCCCTCTCCACCCCCCACCCCCCCGCCCCCCGACCCCCCTGCCCCCATTCCCGAGACCCCCCCCGACCCCCCTGCCCCCATTCAACACCCCCCCGACCCCCCTGCCCTCTACACCCCCCACCCCCCGACCCCCCCTGCCCCCATTCCCCACCCCCCCGACCCCCCGACCCTCATTCCCCACCCCCCCACCCCCTGCCCCCATTCCCCACACCCCCCCCGACCCCCTGACCCCATTCACCACCCCCCCCCCCGCCCTCTCCACCCCCCGCGAAGCCGACCCCCCCCCCCACTCCCCCCCCACTCCCCCCCCCCCCCCCGGCCCCAAAACCCAAAATTAGAGAAAGAGAGAGAGAGAGAGAGAGAGAGAGAGAGAGAGAGAGAGAGAGAGAGAGATACCTGGTAGAGAGAGAGAGAGCCGCGAGAGAGAGAGAGAGAGCCGCGAGAGAGAGAGAGAGTTTTGGGGGGAATGAAAAATTCCCCTCCGTCGGTTCAATTTAAGTTAGGGCACAGAACCTAGCGACGGAATAGCGACGGAATAAATTAGTCGCTAAACCGTCGCCAATTAAAAGGTGTTTTCCGACGGATATATCCGTCGCCAGTTAGTCGCTAAAGTTCCCGCCAATGTTTTAAAGATTTTGCCGCCAACATTTGCGACGAATAAGCGACGAAAAAGAATCCGTCGCTAACATTCGTCGACTTAGCGACGGAAACCCGACAAATTTTTACATTTAAAATTGGAAAAAATTATGTTATGTTGTCTGTCGCTAATCCGTCGCTAAGATGTCGGAAACTGGTCGCTATTAGCGACGGAATCCGTCCGTCGCTAAACTTCCGTCGGTAAAGTGGGGTATTTTAGTAGTATACTTTACGCGGAGCTATTCAATGAACTTTACGCTGGGGACGGACTGTCAGGCCGCATTTAATGCAAAAGATTTGATCTGACATAATGATTTTTCTGACAGCATGCAACACAGAAGTCGAAAAGATTGGATTTACACCAAACCCAATACTCGTCGTATAGTGTGCAAATAGGGCTATTTTACGCTCAATAAAACTGCTTCTTTTACGTACGATAGTTATTTGAGCTTTTACACTCAAGGCTATTGTGGGCGTAAAGTCTATTTGGGCTATTTTTTACGCTCAAGGCTATTTTATCCACTTTACGCTGGAAAGTTTATTTTGGGCTATTTTACGCCCAGTTTGCCACTTTACGCTAGGAATGTATTTTGGGTCATTTTTACGCCCGATCTTTTCTGACCACTTAAGAACGTGGTTTGCCCACGTGGCTTTCATGCCACACTTTTCGAGGAACGTGTGTACGTGCTCTCTCCATTTTACTGAAGTAGTGGGACACGTGTCACCTTGCGTAGAGATCAAACTCTACATGGGACATGTATCACCATGCGTAGAGGATGAGTTGCATCGTGGGTGACAGTTACTTGCATAAAAACCCAATTTTGTTGCTTTTTACGCACAAAGAGTCAAGTCTATAAATAGACTTATTTTTCACATAAACATAATCGAGAGATCAACAGAGAGACATGAGAGGAGATTCTGAGAAAACTCATACTTCCAGAGTGATATTCCAAGAAGCATTTCTTCAACTTTTTCTCAAGAACATGGTGAAGCAAAGCAAGAAAGCATTCGACTGTGCCATCAGTGCCGTTGCTCGATACCTTTCCGGTGACTTAGTTCTTCCGATTGTTCGTCTTCTTCAAGCAGTTTTCTTCATCATCATCATATGGTCCAAAGAACAAAGTGATCGCTCTCAGATCAGACTTCCATAGCAATACTTTCCAAAACAATTTGTACTTTCTGTACTTTTTCTAGTTTTCTTTCAAAAGCCAATTTTAGACATTTTGTTAAGTGAAACAAAATGGCGACTCTGCTGGAGACGACCTTCTCCTCTGACGAGAAGGCAATTGCTCAATATGATGATGTGTCGGTCGGATCGACAAATAAGACTCTGGTTGTGCACTTCGACCAGACTGCCTATGAAGAAATGCTCCGAACTGGGGGTAGTACTCGCTGCTCCAATGTTCAGAAATCGCGGAAGGCGCGAAAAGTTTGGATTCCTAAGTCCAAAGCATCCTCAGATCTCCCTGTTGTCTCTGAAGGCAAAGGAATCCTTCCTACTCCTGTGGTGGAGACTCTCGTCTATGAGAGGCAGTCTCTACTTCGGTGACACTCCCTGGGCGAAAAAATAAGTCTCCCATTTGTGACGTGGCAGAATCTCCAGTTTTACGCTCTGAGCGTAAAAATCAAGTTTTACGCCCTGAGCGTAAAAATCAAGTTTTACGCTCTGAGCGTAAAAATCAAGTTTTACGTTCCGTGCGTAAAATTCAGTCTTCCGTCTGTGACGTGGTAGACACACAAGCTTTACGCCCCGTACGTAAAAGTATGTCTCCCGTCTGTGACGTGGTAGACACACAAAATTTACGCTCCATGCGTAAAAAAAAATCTCTCGTCTGTGACGTGGCAGATACTCATGTTTTGCGCTCTACGCGTAAAGGTAAATCTCCTGTCTGTGACAGTGTAGATAAAATTCACAATGATGCCTTTGCATCTAAAGTGAATTTATTTGTACGCATGTAGCGTAAAAACATCGTTTTCAACCAACAGCCTTCCTATACTGCTGTACACAAGGTACCAAACCTACAAATTACGTGTAATGTTGATGGAGTCCTTTGTGCTCAAAAATCTCAGGATTTATGCACGCAAGTCCAAGCGCGTAAAAATGTACAGTTTGGTTCTGCTAATGCAGCCAGTAATCTTCTTTATACACAAGGGACTAAATATTTCTCTACCCCAAATGTAATAAAGAAGACTACTTTTTCTACTCCTTCTGATTTACGTGAGTTGCTAATACAAAAGCGTAAAAATAGACAATCTCTTGTGACACTCTCCCAAGAAAATTATCATTGTGAGTGTCACCAGATTGTAATCAAGTGTTGTTGTTCGGCTTCTAAACGGTCAGTTTTTGATCGATTAAGCTACAATATGCCTCAGCAGCAAACTGATGATCAAGAACATGAGTTGTCATATGCGTCAGTCAATATGGCATCTCATACCAACAGAGGACGACGTCCAAGACGCAACTCGTCCCAGACTCCTAGTCAACAACAGTTCAACAGACTTCTTGATTCCTTTGAAGGAGTATATCAGAATACTCGATCAAGAAGACAAGGACAGTTGCAGACTTCTGATTCAGAAGCTGGGGTTACTCAGTCTTTTGAGTCCGAAACTGATAATGTCGATTCATACCTCTATACTAATCCTTCAGTATCTTCAAGAGAGGTTGAATCTTATGCTATTGGAGATGAACCGGAGACGTCATCTGCTAATACAGAACAACGTCTCTCTGCCGTTGAGCAATCACTACAGGACATGCTTACCATGATGCAAAGTATGCACCAAATAATAATAACTCAGCAAACTGCTCAGTCGACAGTAGTAACACTGGTGCAGGTAGCAGCACAAACTCAAGATAGTCAAGGGGTTGATATACCTTTGAATAATCAAGAGCCTGCTGTCAATCAAAATTCTGCATCTCCAGATCCTATCATTCCAGAAGATGTACCACCTCCGGTGGGGGTTACGGTACATCCAATAACTATTCAATCGAATGTGCTTCCTCAAACCAGTGAAGCTATTCAAGCAGTGCGTGAACTAAAAGCACAGTTTGAAGTTCTGAAGCACAAGGATCAGCTCCAGAGGTTAGGGATTAAGCAACCTTATCCTCCTCATTGGAATGACGTACCCTTTCCTCCGAAATTCAAACCACAATCGATGGTATTATTTGATGGAAAGGCTTTTCCTAGTCAGTATATCAATTACTTTGATATTATGACCGTGTATCTGCAGAAGAATGATGCTCTTCTTACCCGAGTTTTCATCGGGTGCCTGACGGGTTCTGCTTACGATTGGTATCGTAGTTTACCCGACAATT
The DNA here is from genome assembly GCA_029216955.1 of Iris pallida. Taxonomy (NCBI): domain Eukaryota; kingdom Viridiplantae; phylum Streptophyta; class Magnoliopsida; order Asparagales; family Iridaceae; genus Iris; species Iris pallida. The sequence continues at coordinate 44,541,172 of JANAVB010006599.1, forward strand.
ACAGATCGTCTTTTCACGAATTTAAAGCAATGTTTCTCTCTCGCTTCTATGAAGGAGGCATGGACATGAACATGTCCTCCTTAATAGAAATCAAACAAAAGGAGAAGGAAGATACTCGGACTTTTATTGGACGCTTCCGACAGGCAACCTTGAAAATGCCCCCTGGAATGCCAGATTCAGCATTGATTGATACATACAAAATGAATCTGCGACCATCCATTGCCGTCTTCACGGGTTCCCAGTTCACAGATTGGGCCTCGTTTATTATAGCAGCAGTTTCTGCCGAGACCAATGGTAGGTTGGCTCGTGAACACGGGATGATCTTTGCCTCAGAGGACAAAGGAAAGAAAGGCTCTTCTGGTAATAATTTTGGCAATCGTAAGAGGAAAGGGAAGGAAACCCTTGTGGTTAATCTTTCAAAACCCAAAACGACACCGAATAATCAGGAGTCTTTCAAGCCAAAAGAAGAATACTCTTTCGATGACAGTAATATTCTAGGGATATTCCAATGTCTGGTAAAGAGTGGCAAACTCCAGATTCCAGAGCCAAAAAGGCCTAATGAGGTAAATCTGACCGACAATCCCAAGTATTGTATCTATCACAGATACATAAATCATCCTACCAAGGCTTGTTATATCTTGAAAAAAAAATCCATGAGCTGATAAATACCAATGTCATCGCTTTAACTAACGATGAGCATACGGTCACAACCAATATAGTTTCTCTTCAATTTGGAGGTTTTCCTCCACAACAAGTACCAGATAGAATTGTCCCAATTCCAAAGGCGACGATGAAGAATGTGAATATCCTGCCTGCCAGTGTAATGACCCGCTCTGTCCTAGCGGAACGTCGATTCAAATGGTAAGTACAACGACTCAAACGAGCCGTCGACCCAAAGAGTTGGCATCGACCAGATGAAGAATCGATACAAGGCTTACATTGGCCCGTCAAGATGAATCCAGACTTAGACTTTCGAAGGCGCGCTCGGAGTATCGCTCGGCCGATGCGAACATCGCTAAGGTGGGTGGCTCCGATGAACCCGTCTTTGCTTAGCCTAGACACATAACAACGCGAACACTATCACGAGAATTGCTAGGCGATAATCCCGTACAGGCTAATAAATGACTCAACGCACCTAGCTAAGGGAATAATCCCATCTTGTATGCTTGTATAGAATATGGAAAGAAATATGGAAAATATGAGAACTCTCGTACCGCGCTCCACGCTCGTGCTACGGTACAAGCTTACGTTCAAGTTCCCTATGCGTTCAACAATCAAACAATGAATGGGTTACAACAATGAAACGAGAAGACTATCGACATAGTCGTTCCGAGTAGAGTTAGAAACATTGAAAGACTATGGGACCGATGGGTCGCCAAGGCGACTCCCGCACGAGGAGTTGCAAAATGTATAAATGAATGAATGAACGAATAAGTGAATGAATGAATCAACGAATGAAAGAATGAATACGTGAATGAATCGATGAACAAACGGACAAGTGAAAGAAAGAAAAGAGAGAATGAATGAAAGATAAGAAAAGAAAAGAATGGTTAGCGACAGGTGTGACGGGCACGTGCAACGGGGCTCGCTACCCGCGCTGCACGGACGCCAACCTGGTCGATAACGCATTATGGCTAAGGGTTAGCCTACGGCTCGGAGATAGCCGTTAAGTTAAATGACAAGATAATACGAAATGGTCGTGGACAAACGGCATGGACATTGTGTGGAGTATACCATGGCCGTGGTAGTGGAAGAATTCTGTGGCACGGGCATTGTGTGGAGTATACCGTGGCCGACCTAGGCGGAATCAAAAGTCGGGGCTTACGGGCTGTCTGGTGCGGGCTTGGGCACCGGGAGACGTAAGTGCAGGGTATTTCAAGAGACTTAACGGGGTGTACCAGCCATCACCCTATGCTAAGTTAAGAAATACCAAGGGGAAATGTCCAAAATGGCTTGTCATGCCAGCGACCGGTGCATATAGATTAAGTGGACTTTGCTGGTGGCTATCCACGTGCAAGTCCTTGCATTGAAATCAAAGTAGTCTAAGTTAAATGAACAAGCACCTACCGAACGGCTGGAAATGTATCACACCAAACAACAAAGAGTGCTTCATGCAAACGAGTTAAAAGAACACACGCCTACGACGTGCTAGAACCCGAGACAAGGACACGCTCTTGATATTGAAAGTTTACATGAGACACGTGAAGTTATTCCTTATGAATTGTTGACTAACTTGGTTTACTTTGGACAGGGAAGGCTGGACGGTAAGTATGGGTAAGTCGTGCATGTATTTTCATGCGATACTTGAATTCGGCAACACGAGATAGGTTATGGAATATGCCATGAAACTGATCCTAAGGCAAGATTTGAAAGACAATAAATGATAGACGGGCACAAAAATAAATATAACATGTTTGGTAATGATAGTATTGTGGGCGAGCTAGCCTCCCCACCAGTGCATAACAATGTACTGATAACCCCACAGTCTGCTTGCAGGAAGCAGGAGAAGTCGGCGGGTGCGGAGCTTCCCTCGAACGTGCTAAGGCGCGGAGCTATCTCTCGAGCCTTGGAGCGTTGCAAGGAGCTGGAGCACCATATACAGGACATAATGTATTGGAACATCGCCATGAATCATTCCATCTTGTAAGCCACTTGGCACGCCCTTTTATGTTTCAGAGAGAGAGAGAGCTTGAGCGACTTGTAAACTCGGTCTAGCGCCGCTTGTAAACTTTTTGAATATCAATAAAGAGTTTGAATTCGCTTCTACTTGTGTTCATTTACTTTTTGCTGCAAATGGGGACACTCTGTGCGACTCTGCGGCCTAGCTCAAATCGGCCGTTGCTGGACTTGGCCTTGCACGGGCGCAACCTAGGCCCGTGCGGCATCACGCCTTAGCGAGGACGATCTCTTCTGTGGGAGCGGGGCGTGACAGCCAGAGAGCAAAATGAAGGACTTTTGCCCCTTACACTGAAAAATGGTGAAATCATATGGGTACATCCAGATTTAGTACCTGAAATGGAAAATGAAGGTAAAACTTTAAATTCCAAGATGGGTAAAAAAGTCAAAACATGTAACATGATTTCTCGTATTTTAACCCCAGACCATGATGATTTGGATCATTTATGGGGTGGTATTCCTTTGGAGGATAGACTGAGAGGTTTGAATATATGTCCTCCAAGTTTGGCTCCTCCTTCCAAACTCAAACTTACTCATCAGCAGTGGTTAACTATGAATAGTGTCCCCTTATACAAGGCATAACAGGTCTTTGCTGCTTATGAAAAAGCTCCTACAGGGATTTTTTCTCGTATCCCGAATGCTTCTTTTCTTGTGGTTACAGAGGCTTCTCTCTCTTCTTCCTCTGTTAAACCATCTATTGAAAGTCCACTGCCCATTCACTTGTACAGTCAGCAATTAGTCCATCTCATGAAAAAGATGGGCTATGACTTTCAAAAGGCAGAGGGTTTGAACTATAATAAAGGAATGCGACTTCCTTTACAAATTCAAAGTCAAAAATCTACTGTTGGATTGGGTTCTGAGCTTCCTCATAAAAATTCTCGAAAGAAGAAGACTAAATCCTGCAATATGGTACTTCCTTCTCCTGAGCCTGAAGAAGAAACCTTTGCTGGTACGAGATCTGGGAAAGAGGACCACAAAGATTATGAGGGATCTTCCAAAGAAGCAGAGGACATTGTTGAAACAATACCAGCTCAACCATCTCCTGTTCCTGCTAAACCATCTATAGTTGAGAAGGGAAAACAGAAAGCAGTACGCTTTGACGTCCCTTTGAAATCTGCTTCAAATCAAGGAGTGGTGATGAAGCCCTACAAATTTGATATTCTAGCCCAGTTAGCCAATACTCCGGCTAGACTCTCTATATTTGAGCTGCTTCGTCTTTCTAAAGAAAGCATGGAGACTTTGAGTGAAGCTTTGCTACAAGCAGACTCATGCTTAGCTCAACTCAAGAGTCCTGACAATATACCAGTGTCGCGTCCACAATATCATAGTGTGATGGAGGCAATTCCTAACATTACCTTCACACAAGAAGATATGTTGTTGAAGCATAATAAGCACGACAGGCCTTTGTGCTACACTGGGTATATAGAATCCACTAAAATTGACAGGATTTACATTGATCCTGGGTCTTCTATTAGCATTATTCTTCAGAGTATGCTAAGACCGTTGAGGATTCCTTCTAGTGATTTGACTTACACTAGTACCATAATAGTTGGTTTCAATTCTGGCAAGAGTAAACCACTGGAAAAGATTCGTCTGAAGATTCAAATTGGTGATCTTCGAACTATAGCAACATTTTATGTTATCAATTCAGATGTATCTTACAACATCCTTCTCGGAAGACCGTAGATACATGAGCATAATATTGTGCCTTCAACTCTCCACCAATGCTTCAAGTACGTGGATTCCCAAGGGGTTGTGAAGACTGAGTTTGCTGATATCAATCCTTTCAAGGGTGTTGATGTCACGCCCCGATTCCGTCGAATCGATAGTCGTCCCCCGGGCGTGATGCCGTGCGAACCTAATTTACGATCGCACAAGGCATAGTCATAAGGTAATCCGAGACACGAGATCTAAGAGAGTACGCAGACAAATTGATTCACACAATAAGTAAAGGAAATTTGATCTTTATTGATAATGAATATCTTTTACAGACTCTAATACAAGACTTATTGTCGCACGGGCTACAACATGACTCGATTACAAAAGAGTGCCGATGAGATAGTTGTTCCATACATTGCACACATCCCTCAATATACACAAGTACTCCATTGACCTGGATGGGAGGGACACTGAGTCATTTTCCTTGGACTGTCGAGAGCCTTCAGAAGTGGAGTCGCAGAGAAAGTCTTCGACGCACGGCCGAAGCTTCAAAAGTCACGAACGTCGCCGAGCTAGTTGGCGCATCCTTCCTAGTTCGCGGGACCTGCAAGGAGCGAGGATCAGCACAGAACACATGTACTGGCGAATGGCTAATTAAAATTCAAGCTCTGTATTTGATTCAAGAAGTTTCGTAAACATGTTAGCTAGCTATTTCAATGATCTTTCTAACCATCCTGCTCGATTTGCATGTTAACATGTTTTGAGGCAAGCATATGAAATTATGTAATATTAAGCAACTATCACATTTTATCCCGTGTCCCGTGCACTTGTTAAGCAGTGAAGAAGGGGTGTGAAGGCCACTGGCAGTGTCAAGCCATCACGGACTATAGCATTGGTTAGACGATGCCCCTTTCGCGTCGGGTAGCAAGCCCTGTACGAAAGTGCCCGCATAACTCACGTTGATGAAGGGTTGGCGCTTGCTATTCTCGTTCCTCCCAGGCTGAATCGGTCCCTTGGCCTAGGCAACCGTTCGAGGAAACTACACCTTGTCGACAAGTTGTCCAATGACCGTTTTGCTTACTTAGCCGTATCGTTGCGATAAACGTTAATCGATTCATTCGTTGCTTTGCATAGGCTAAGTAGATTTGCATAAGGAACATGTTTTCTATTTCCAATAGCAGCAGTTGATAACAAATGTTTCGTGAAGAATCGTGCTACGATTTCTTTGATTCTACACTATTATGACAAGCATTCATTTTACTTTACTTATTGAGTTTTGAAGTAGAGGGACGAGGCGAAGGAGGTCAGCCACTCACCTTAGGCTTGCTTCAAGAGAGCGACCGGTTGGCTGTACTGTCGTCGCCTACGCGATCACCTGCAATCGCATAAGCAACTGATTAGAACACTGTGTATTTCAAGGAATTTTGATATGAATGCGAGCTCGAAAATGTGTCACGAAAACCCATCGAAAACATTCACGAAAAGTGCATTCACGAAAACGAAAGCCAAAGCCAAATCAAGTACGGCATGAAAATCAGAGCAACGAGAGGTCTCTTCCGACTCAGCCGCAGAGCCAATCCTCGAGGCGCAACCCGCTGAATATGGGACTTGGTTCCGAAGAAGCCATTCCATAACGTGGAATGGATCTTAATTCAACCGTTCCCGTTCGATCGACTCGATCGATTTTGACCTATCGGTTCCGACCGAATCGATAGCGACAGTGTTCCTTTCTGGCGCACCTCGTGGACGGAGACGGGGCACGATGTATGGACGGGGTACTACACCATAACCAACTAATAAAAAGTTTCGTCTTCGAAACTTAAAGATAGAACCTACCTCTAAAAAAACAATGAAGGAAATTTTTCCTTCATCTCTGATTCAAGCTCCCACGTCGACTCTTCGACTGAGTGGTTCTTCCAGAGGACACGGACAAGAGGGATCGCTCGATTGCGCAGCAGCTAATCCTTGCGTTCAATGATTTGAACTGGCTCTTCAACGTAGGATAAGTCGGACTTTAGCTCCAGCTGGCCAAAGTCTACCACGTGGCTCGGGTCGTGCACGTACTTTCGCAGTTGAGAGACATGGAAGACATTGTGAACACCTTCAAGCATCGGTGGTAGGGCAATTTTGTAGGCCACTGGCGTGACTCGTTCAAGTATTTCGAACGGCCCAACGAATCTCGGACTCAACTTTCCTTTCGCGCCAAACCGAGTAACTCCCCGCATGGGCGACACTTTGAGAAATACGTGATCGCCTACTAGAAACTCGAGCGGTCGACGATGAATGTCCGTATAGCTTTTCTGACGACTCTGTGCAGTCTTTAATCTTTCCCGAATGAGCCAAATTTTCTGCACGGTCTGTTCCACCAGTTCCGGGCCGAGAATCTGCCGCTCTCCGACTTCGTCCCAACAAATGGGTGATCGGCACTTGCGCCCGTACAAGGCTTCATACGGCGCCATTTGAATGCTGGATTGATAGCTATTGTTGTACGCAAATTCGGCCAGAGGTAGATGATTGTCCCAGCTTGATTTGAAGTCAATTGCGCAGAGTCGTAGCATGTCTTCAAGAATCTGATTGACGCGCTCCGTTTGGCCGTCGGTCTGAGGATGGTAAGCTGAGCTGAACTGCAACTTGGTACCCAGCGCCGACTGAAGGCTACTCCAGAATCGCGACATGAACCGTGAATCCCGATCAGAGACGATGGATACTGGAACTCCGTGCAGCCGTACTATCTCATCAAGATATATCTGTGCCAGGCGATCAACTCTCCAAGTAATTTTGATGGCAATAAAATGTGCTGACTTAGTTAATCGATCGACGATGACCCAGATGGCATCATTTCCTCGCGGTGTCTTCGGCAGACCAACAATAAAATCCATGCACACGTGCTGCCACTTCCATTCCAAAATCGCCAGATTCTGCATCTCCCCGCCTGGTCTATGGTGCTCAGCTTTCACCTGCTGACATGCCATGCATTGCGACACTAAAAGTGCCACATCTCTTTTCATCCCGTGCCACCAGAAGTTTGTGCGGAGGTCCTTGTACATCTTCGTGCTACTGGGATACAAGGTATATTTTGCATAGTGCGCCTCCGACAGTATCTCCTTTCTGAGTTCTGAATCGTCCGGAACGCATAGCCTACCCTTCAATCGAAGCACGCTGGTTTCGTCTTCCGCAAAGTCGGTCGTCCTGCCCGTCGAGATTAGCTCTCGCACTTTCTTCAGGTATGGATCGTCCGTCTGAGCGGTCTTGATCTTTTCAAGCAAGCTCGGCTCTAAATATAACTTTGCCAACTGCACATTCCGAAATCTGACTCGGAGCTCGATGCCCATCTCTTCTAGGTCACGTAGCAGTCTGGGGTCGATGGATAACGAGGCAATGTACTTCCGACTCAAGGCGTCCGCCACAAAATTTCCCTTTCCCGGCGTATAGTCGATAGTCAAGTCGTAATCCTTGATCAGTTCAAGCCAGCGCCTCTGCCGCAAGTTCAGTTCCCTCTGCGTGAATAGATACTTGAGGCTCTTATGATCGGTGTAGATCATGCACGCCACGCCATAGAGGTAGTGATGCCATAATTTTAACGCAAACACAATCGCCGCTAACTCCAGGTCGTGCGTGGGATAATTTTTCTCGTACGGCTTTAGCTGTCGGGAAGCAAAAGATATCACCTTGTTCCGCTGCATCAGCACACACCCCAAGCCCTGACCGGACGCGTCGCTGAATATCTGGAAACCCTCAGTCCCTTCTGGAAGTGCGAGTATCGGGACCGAGACGAGCCTCTGCTTCAACTCTTGGAATACAGCTTCACAGTCGTCTGACCATTCAAATGCGACTCCTTTCTGGGTGAGGCGAGTCAGAGGCGATGCGATCTTCGCGAAGTCTTTCACGAAGCGTCGGTAGTATCCTGCTAGGCCAAGAAAACTTTGAATCTCGCCGACGAACGTTGGCCGTTTCCAATCGACAACGGCTTCAACTTTCTTTGGGTCGACCGTAATGCCTTCAGCAGAAATGATGTGTCCGAGGAATGCGACGCTGCTAAGCCAGAATTCACATTTGCTTCGCTTTGTGTATAGTTGATTTTCTCGAAGGGTCTGAAGCACGGTCCGTAGATGCTCAGTGTGTTGCTGCCTATTCTTCGAGTAGACGAGTATATCGTCGATGAAGACTACTACGAACTTGTCGAGGAAGGATCGGAACACCCGATTCATTAAATCTATGAAAGTAGCAGGGGCGTTCGTTAGGCCGAACGGCATTACCAGGAACTCGTAATGGCCGTATCGAGTGCGGATAGCAGACTTCGGCACATCGTCCGGCTTGATCTTAAGTTGATGGTAACCCGAACGCAGATCAATTTTAGAGAACACCGTGGCTCCTTGAAGCTGGTCAAACAGATCGTCTATGCGGGACAGGGGGTACTTGTTCCGGACGGTGGCTTTATTCAGCTCGCGGTAGTCGATACAAAGACGCATAGAGCCATCCTTCTTCTTGACAAACAACATGGGCGCTTCCCAGGGCGAGATGCTGGGTCGGATGAATCCCTTGTCGAGCAATTCTTGTAACTGCACTTTGAGTTCTTTATGCTCTGCAGGGGCCATTCTGTACGGAGCTTTCGAGATCGGTCGAGTGTCGGGAAAGGTATCGATAGTTCTAAATATTAGGGACTACGATATCATTCTGGGGATGGATTGGCTCGGTCCGTGCAACGCAACCATAGACTGCGCTGAAAAGAAGGTCACATTTCGCATAACGGGAGTGCCTGAATTCTGCTACTCGTGTGGTAAGGCGTCGCCGACCTGCATGGTGATCTCCGCGATATCTGCTCGACGGATGCTGTATTCCAGGTGCGAAGGCTATCTAGCTTCCGTTCGAGACATGCGACAGGATGGTGCAAACGCGGGTCAGACCGACGTTGTGGCAGAATTCCCCGATATGTTCCCGGACGAGCTGCCCGGCATTGCCGCCCGATCGAGAGTTGGTGTAGTGCCCCGTCCCTACATCGTGCCCCGTCTCCGTCCACGGGGTACGCGAGAAAAGAACATTGTCGCTATCGATTCGGTCGGGACCGATAGGTCGGAATCGGCCGAGTCGATCGAACGGGAACAGTTGAATTAAGATCCATTCCACGTTTTGGAATGGATTCTTCGGAACCAAGTCCCATATTCAGCGGGTTGCGCCTCGAGGATTGGCTCTGCGGCTGAGTCGGGAGAGACCTTCCGTTGTTCTGGTTTTCATGTCGCACTTGATTTGGCTTTGGCTTTCGTTTTCGTGAATGTTTTCGATGGGTTTTCGTGACGCGTTTTCGAGCTCGCATTCATATCGAAATTCCTTGAAATATATAGTATTCTAATCAGTTGCTTATGCGATTGCAGGTAATCGCGTAGACGACAACAGTGCAGCCAACCGGTCGCTCGCTTGAAGCAAGCCTAAGGCGAGTGGCTGACCTCCTTCGCCTCGTCCCTCTACTTCAAAACTCAATAAGTGAAATAAAATGAATGCTTGTCATAATAGTGTAGAATCAATAAAATCGTAGCACGATTCTTCACGAAACACTTGTTATCAACTGCTGGTATTGGAAATAGAAAACATGTTCCTTATGCAAATCCACTTAGCCTATGCAAAGCAACGAATGAATCGATTAACGTTTATCACAACGATACGGCTAAGTAAGCAAAACGGTCATTGGACAACTTGTCGACAAGGTGTAGTTTCCTCGAACGGTTGCCTAGGCCAAGGGACTGATTCGGCCCGGGAGGAACGAGAATAGCAAGCGCCAACCCTTCATCGGCATGAGTTATGCGGGCACTTTCGCACAGGGCTCGATACCCGACGCGAAAGGGGCATCGTCTAACCAATGCTATAGTCCGCAATGGCTTGACATTGCCAGTGGCCTTCACACCCCTTCTTCACTGCTTAACAAGTGCACGGGACACGGGATAAAATATGATAGTTGCTTAATGTTACACAATTTCATATGCTTGCCTCAAAACATGTTAACATGCAAATCGAGCAGGATGGTTAGAAAGATCATTGAAATAGCTAGCTAACATGTTTACGAAACTTCTTGAATCAAATATAGAGCTTGGATTTTAATTAGCCATTCGCCAGTACATGTGTTCTGTGCTGATCCTCGCTCCTTGCAGGTCCCGCGAACCAGGAAGGACGCGCCAACTAGCTCGGCGACGTTCGTGACTTTTGAAGCTTCGGCCGTGCGTCGAAGACTTTTTCTGTGACTTCACTTCTGAAGGATCTCGACAGTCCAAGGAAAATGACTCAGCGTCCCTTCCATCCAGGTCAATGGAGTACTTGTGTATATTGAGGGATGTGTGCAATGTATGGAACGACAATCTCATCGGCACTCTTTTGTAATCGAGTCATGTTGTAGCCCGTGCGGCAATGAGTCTTGTATTGGAGTCTGTAAAAGATGTTCATTATCAATAAAGATCAAGTTTCCTTTACTTATTGTGTGAATCAATTTGTCTGCGTACTCTCTTAGATCTCGTGTCTCGGATTACCTTATGACTATGTCTTGTGCGATCGCAAATTAGGTTCACACGGCATCACGTCCGGGGGATGACTATCGATTCGACGGAATCGAGGCGTGACATAATGGTATCAGAGCACGGCTTTACGTCCTTGGCCTCTAGTGTCGAATTCTAGTCTCCGACCGTTGACCTCGTGTCGATGAGAAGAGTTGTTCCATACGCTGAACCCAGGACATTTTCTGAAACTAACGAGAGTTGCCTTTCATTTTTTCCCTGCAGTTACGGAAGCTCAGGCGGAAGACGAGACGAGCGCTTCTAGCGGCTCGAGTGCTTCTAGACCCGAGCATTCCGTCAACCCAACGGGAATGACGCCTTCTGTAGCCGGAACTTCCGGCGACCCGATGCAACCTATGCTGCAGATGCTTGAAATGCAACAACGTCAAAACGAGCTCCATCGTCAGCAAGCGGAGGCTCGTCAGGCTCAATTTGAGAATCGGTTCGAGGCTCAATTCAAGCTGCAGCAGCAGCAGCTTAATACTCTCCAGCAGATCGTACAGTCGGTCGTGGACAACAACAACAATTCAACGATGACGCCTGCCGTGACCCAGCCTGCGGTTCGATCCAACGAAGCCGAACCAGAGGCGCCCGAGCTCTCACCTGCAGCACAGAGAAGTTCTAACTTCGACGTGTCAAAATTCACTAAAAGCTGCACAAGCGTCAAAACCGCGGCAACGAAGGCGGTCGAATTCAACAAACTGGCCAAGTTTGTTGGAGACTATCTGCCTACCACCGTATGTCGAGCTCGTCGATTCGAAGTGGGCCTACGTTCAACTATCCGTGTGTATGTTTCGGTGGCCGAATACAAAACCATGGACGAGGCACTCAACCATGCCATCCATCTGGAGTCCGAGTATCCTTCTACTACTACCGGCGCTGTTCACTTTAATAACAAACGCCATAGTAACGTGGGAGGCAACAACGCACACAAGCGTCAAAACCGTGGCAACGGAGGCGGCAACCAGACGAAGGAGCGAGTAGTCAGCGAGTTCTGCCACAAGGAAGGGCACATGGCCGTCGAGTGCCGATTAAAGACCAGGGCATGTTTCATTTACGGCAACAAAAACCACATCGCAAAGAACTGGCCGGAAGCTAGGTTGAACCAACGTCCCCAATAACACCATCAGAACCGAGGCCAAGCACCTCGGGCTCCACCGACCGCACAATAGAATGGCCAAGACCGTCGTCCTAATGCTCAGGGCCGCGTCTACGCCATGACCCGAGATGAAGTATTTGCATCTGACACAGTCGTGACAGGTATACTACAATTTAATAATAAACCTGCTCGTGTATTGTTTGATTCAGGTGCCACACATAGTTTCATATCGGCGGACTTTGCCGTCGAGCACAAATTTTCTCTGACACCGCTGGGTCTCGAGCTCACTGTTAACATCCCGTCGGGCATGCCACTAGCTGCAAATTTAGTCTGCGGAGACGGAATCATCTGTATAGGTGGTCAAAAGGTCAGTCTCGATGCGATAGCGACAGTGTTCCTTTCTCGTGTACCCCGTGGACAGAGACAGGGGACGATGTAGGGATGGGACACTACAGTTGAAGCCTATTTTTCTGACTCAATGCTCTACAAACAAGAGCATATGAAGGAGATATCAGGTATGGCTGAAGATCGATCACCTGCTGAAGATCAATCTGTCAATGAAGATCCTCCAGAAGAGCAACCTTTAAAGATAAAGTCAAAGGTCGAATCCAACCCCAATCTGTCAATGATCAACCTCTGGTGATCAAGGTCAAAGGAAGAACTCGAGCTTCATCTGAGGAATCAGAGTATTACTACCAAAAACCAAGTTTAACCTCTCATGATCAAAGTCAAGGGACGTACTTCTCGTACGAATGATCCAGAACCACCGCTGATCATCAACCTTGGCAAATCTCCCTATCGACTGGCTGGAGGAGCTGGAAGATAAGTTTGAGCTTCTGGGTGTCGAAGACTCGAAGAAAGTCGCGTATGCTCAACTTCTACTTCGAATGAACGCGCATGATTGGTGGGCTGTGCAGAAGCGGGCTATTCGACGTGAAGACGAGACGACGGCAATCTCGTGGGCTTCATTCAAAAGTGCGTTCGAGACAGAATATCTTTCAGCAGCCGTGCGACAGGAGAAAGAAAATGAATTCATGCAACTGAGGCAAGAGAGTATGACTGTAAGACAGTACGCGGTCGAATTCAACAAACTGGCCAAGTTTGTTGGAGACTATCTGCCTACCACCGCAAGTCGAGCTCGTCGATTCGAAGTGGGCCTGCATTCAACTATCCATGCGCATGTTTCGGTGGCCGAATACAAAACCATGGGCGAGGCACTCAACCATGCCATCCGTCTGGAGTCCGAGTATCCTTCTACTACTACTGGTGCTGTTCACTTTAATAACAAACGCCATAGTAATGCGGGAGGCAACAACGCACACAAGCGTCAAAACCGCGGCAACGGAGGCGGCAACCAGACGAAGGAGCGAGTAGTCTGCGAGTTATGCCACAAGGAAGGGCACATGGCCGTCGAGTGCCGATTAAAGACCAGGGCATGTTTCATTTGCGGCAACAAAAACCACATCGCAAAGAACTGCCCGGAAGCTAGGCCGAACCAACGTCCCTAACAACACCATCAGAACCGAGGCCAAGCACCTCGGGCTCCACCGACCGCACAACAGAATGGCCAAGACCGTCGCCCTAATGCTCAGGGCCGCGTCAACGCCATGGCCCGAGATGAAGTATTCGCATCTGACACAGTCGTGACAGGTATACTGTAATTCAATAATAAACATGTTCGTGTATTGTTTGATTCAGGTGCCACGTATAGTTTTATATCGGCGGACTTTGTCGCCGAGCACAAATTTACTCTGACACCGCTGGGTCTCGAGCTCACTGTTAACATCCCGTTGGGCATGCCACTAGCTGGGAATTTAGTCTGCGGAGACGAAATCATCTGTATAGGTGGTCAAAAGGTCAGTCTCGATACGATAGCGACAGTGTTCCTTTCTTGTACACCCCGTGGACGGAGACGGGGCACGATGTAGGGACGGGGCACTACAGTTGAAGCCTATTTTTCTCACTCAATGCTCTACAAACAAGAGAATGTGAAGGAGATATCAGGTATGGATGAAGATCGATCACCTGCTGAAGATCAATCTGTCAATGAAGATCCTCCAGAAGAGCAACCTTTGAAGATTAAAGTCAAAGGTCGAATCCAACCCCAATCTGTCAATGATCAACCTCTGGTGATCAAGGTCAAAGGAAGAACTCGAGCTTCATCTGAGGAATCAGTGAGTATTACTACCAAAAACCAAGTTCAACCTCTCATGATCAAAGTCAAAGGACGTACTTCTTGTACGAATGATCCAGAACCACCGCTGATCATCAACCTTGGCAAATCTACGCAGAAGACGGATGACGGTCCGTTAATGATCAATCCAAAGCGTAGCAATCAAATTGTAAATGATGTAAATATTGATCATTCTGTACTTTCTAATATCAATAAAGATTTCTTTTTTGAGTATATGGCTGTCAAATTTATTGAAAGAATGACTTTATCTTCTGATAATCAAAGTCATCAATATAAAGATGACATAGATACAGAAGAAACCTTATACATTGATCATAAGGAAAATTCCTTTCCTTCTCATGTCGATATTGGACCTTATGCTCAAAGGTTCCTAACATCTTCTCCCTATCTTCTTTCGGTAGCCGCTTCATCACAAGCTTGTGTAACTTATAGACGTCACGAAGAATCTTATTTTGTGATTCCATCTGATAAGAAAAATAAGCACCAAATTATGTTTGGTCTGGCTAGAAATATCCCTGTTATTCAAATAGATGATCTTAGAGATAAAGACAGAGGAAGAATTCGAGTTGACAGATATAGTCAACAATCTCTCAAGATTATCTAGAATATGGAATATGATTTGAAGACTATGCAAGGTCTCAATCAAGGCAAGGGTAGACGATTACCATTATGTAGTGATCTATTTTACCAGAAAACTCGTCATGGGTTGGGTTATGATCCGTCCCACATATTTAATGAAGATATACAAGAAGAATTCTTTTCTGGTTCTTCAAAATCTTCAGATTCAGAAGAAATTCAATTCATCGAATCGGATACACTCTACATGTACAAAGAAGATATGGAAGAAGAATATTCTTACAGTTTTTTACACTCCTCATATTCTAGAGGAGACTATTATGATGAATCTGAGTGCGTATTCTCAGTCAACATGGTTCAAACTGATGGTGAATTTGAACTATTTGAGAATGACCCTTGGGCACAGCAAATGGACACTCAATGGGAGCTTCGTTTTGAACAACGACAGCCACCTATAGAGGATAAGATTGTTCAGATTAATGTTGGAGACGGAACTACGTCCAAGCCAATATTTATCAGTAAAAATCTCTCTGAAGATGAAAAAGAAGAGTTGATACAGCTAATTAAAGAATATATTAATATCTTTGCATGGAGTTATGAGGATATGCCGGGTCTAGATCCTAAAGTTGCTACTCATAAACTCAATATTTTTCCTAATGCTAAGCTTGTAAAACAACATCAGCGGCATTTTCGACCAGATATGATGGATGCAATTGAAGCAGAAGTCAAAAAACTGATCACATGTGGCTTTGTTCGTGAAGAACAACATCCGGATTGGGTGGCCAACATTGTTCATGTTATGAAGAAGAACGGAAAAGTCCGAGTTTGCATAGATTTTCGGGATCTTAATGCAGCTTGTCCAAAGGACGAATTTCTACTTCCAATTACCGATGTCATGATAGATAATACATGTGGTTTTGAACGCATGTCTTTTATGGATGGATTTTCATGATACAATCAAATTAAGATGTATCCAGGAGATGAAAAGCATACCGCTTTCCGTACACCCTTTGAGGTTTACTGCTATACGGCCATGCCGTTTGGTCTGAAAAATGTCGGTGCTACGTATCAACGGGCTATGAGTAACATTTTTCAAAAACATCTACGAAAGACAGTTGAATGTTACGTAGATGACATTGCTGTCAAAAGTCGATTAAAAGATGATCATATTCAAGACTTAAAGACGGTATTCGAATTGATGCGCCAACATCAATTGAAGATGAATCCTACTAAGTCTTTCTTAGGGGTGTCCAGTGGCAAGTTTTTGGGATTTGTCATCACTTTTCAGGGTATCCATGTTGATCCTGATAAAATTAAAGCGATTCTTGAAATGCGTCCTCCACGCAATCTAAAAGAACTCCGTGGCTTCCAAGGTCGCATCTCTTATATCAGAAGGTTTATATCCAATCTTTCTGGGAGTTGTCAACCTTTTTCTCGTCTATTAAAGAAAGATGTATCATTTGTCTGGGATGAAGCATGTCAGAAAGCCTTCAATGACATCAAACAATAACTTACAAATCCACCTGTTTTGGTACCTCCAGTGGTAGGAAGACCATTTTTGCTATATGTTCGAGCTTTAGATCATTCACTGGGCGTTCTTCTTGCACAGAAAAGTGATATGGGTCATAAACAGGTAATTTATTATCTTAACCGAATGATGGTTGGAGCTGAACACAGGATACTCCTGTAGAAAAGGAATGTCTAGCCTTGGTTTTTGCTGTTCAAAAGACACGACATTATGTGTCAGGACAGACTATTCATGTCATCTCCAGAATAAATCCTATTCGGGTATTGATGAGAAAACCGAGCATTCTTAACTCCAGGTTAGCCACCTGGGCAATGTTGCTCACTCCTTATGATATGGTCTATGTACCTCAACAATTAGTGAAGGGTCAAGCATTAGCTGATTTCTTAGCAGCTCACCCTATACCTGAAACATCGAAGCTATATGAGGACATTCCAAATGAAGTCATAGATTGCAACATGACTTTAAAGGATGACATTTGGCAATTATACTTTGATGGAGCATCACGGGTTGGACCTAAAGGCAATATCGTCTCAGGAGTAGGCATCGTCCTAGTCTTTTCTGACAAAATGGTCATTTACCGTGCTTATTCTCTTAATAAGCCATGCTCCAACAATGTGGCTGAATATAATGCTCTGCTAATCGGTCTCCAAGTAGCAAAACAACTGGATATTGAGTTCCTGGAAGCTTATGGAGATTCTCAACTGATTGTTAATAAGGTTAGAGGGACATATGAAGTCAGAAATCCTGACATCATCCCTTATCATCAAGTGGTAATCGAATTGGTCCTTTCATTCAAAGGATTTTTCATCAAATTCGTACCACGTTCTCAAAATTTGGAAGCTGATGCTCTTGCTAGTTTAGCTGTAGATTTAGCTGTTCCAATTAGAAGACAAAATACCATCATTTTGTTGGATCGAGACTTATTCTGTGTAAAGAATAACTTGTATATTGAACAGAGTTATACTTTAGAATTAAGTTTCCAGCAGAAGGATTGGAGAAGTCCATTCATTGATTATGCGGTTCATGGGATTTTACCTGAAGATCTGTAGGAAGCTGCATCAATCAAAAGACGATCATTTCGATTTTACTATGATTCTTCCTTACATATGTTATATCGTCGTTCTTATGACGGACTTTTGCTACGCTGTCTCTCAGAGAGTGAAGCTAAGCAAACACTTCATGAAGCTCATGATGGTGTCTGCGGTGCTCATCAACCGGGTCCAAAATTATAAGACCGCATTCGAAGAATGGGATATTATTGGCTATCCATGATAGTAGATGCTGTGGATTATGCCAGACGGTATAAAGTATGTCAGATTCATGCTAATTTTATTCATCAATCATCTGAATTCCTACATCCTATAACAGCTTTTTGGCCTTTCGAAGCTTGGGGCATGGATATTATTGGTCCGATTAACCCCCCTTTTGTCAAGGGACATTAATTTATACTGGCTATAACCTATTACTTTTCTAAATGGACGGGAGCGGTTCCCCTTGTTGAAGTAAAAACATCAAATGTGGTTAGTTTCATTAAACACCATATCGTTTATCGTTTTGGGATTCCCCGATGGATAATTCATGACAATGGACCACAATTTGCCAGTCAGGCATTCTATCGGTTCTGCGATAAGAATCGGATCCAAAATCTGGCTTCTACGGCTTATAATCCAACTGCTAATGGTTTGGCCGAAGCCTTCAACAAGATGATCATCAAACTTCTCAAAAAGTTCATCTTTTCTAATAAACGTGATTGGAATGAGAAACTTGGAGAATATTTATGGGCTTACCGAACGACAGTCCGAACTCCTACTGGTTTTACACCGTTTTCACTAGTCTACGAATGTGAGGCTGTTCTTCCACTGGAAATCCAGATTCCATCTCTTCGAATAGCCATTGCTAATGAGCTAACTACAGAGGACAATGATCGCTTACGACTTCAAGAACTTGAAGAATTGGACGAGAAGCCTTCAAGCGCAACAGCATATTGAGTTATATCAAGCCCGCATATCTCGAACTTTTAATCGTAAAGTTAAAGAGAGGGTATTTAAAGTCGGTGAGCTAGTCCTAGCTGTTCGAAGACCGATGGTGATGACTCATAAGAGCAAAGGGAAATTTTAAGCAAAATGGGAAGGCCCTTATATCATCGAGACAGTTTTCTCTAATGGTGCCTATAGGTTGTCTAAACCTAATGGAGATTTGCTCATGATGTCGATCAATGGCAAATTCTTGAAGAAATATTATGTTTGAATTTCTTCTTTATTTCCCAACTACCAATGTTTGGTTAAGCTGATCATTTGTCTTCCTAAAAGAAAATTTTGATCTTCTGTCTTACCAGTTAAAAAAGAGAGAGAGAGAGATTTATTGTTTATCATGTCCTTATGACCTCTGAATAAATATTAAGTCTACTTCTTTTCCTATCTATCATGTCCATTTGGCCTCTGAATAGATATTAATCTATTTTTCTTTGAGTTGTTACGATCTGTCATGTTCATATTACCTCTGATAGTGTCGTATACTCTAAATAGAAAAAAGATTCATTATCTATTATGTCCATATTACCTCTGGATAAATACAATTTATTGAGTTTAGAAAACTTGTGATGTTCATATTACCTCTAATAA
This sequence comes from Iris pallida, assembly GCA_029216955.1. Taxonomy (NCBI): domain Eukaryota; kingdom Viridiplantae; phylum Streptophyta; class Magnoliopsida; order Asparagales; family Iridaceae; genus Iris; species Iris pallida. Next base: position 44,560,061 of record JANAVB010006599.1, read on the forward strand.
GTGTTTTCTATCTCATACCTATTGTTTAATTTCAAAATAAATGATAGGATCACAAATAAATATTTTATTCATTTTTGTAAAAATTACAGAGTGAAAAAAATAGAAGATTACAAAAAGCTCTTTTTGCCTAAGGCAGAGCAGATAAGTCTTCTAGCATTTTCTGCAGCACTGTTAGACGCTTGTCACGAGAGTTCAATACAGTTTTAGCAGCTAAAGAGCGTCGAGCTTCAGGAGTACAGATATGAGAAAGTTCAGCAAAAGTAACTATCATCTGATCCTTGGCTTCGTCAAGGGTTTTGATAGTAGATTCAGCTCCAAAGATTTGTTCTTCCAAGATCGAGCTCTGTGTCAGCTGCTGGTCTCGAGCTATGATCAGCTGATCCCTCTCTGCCTTCAAGCTAGCCAACTCAGCCTCAACTTTTCAAATTTTATCATTTTGTTGATGAATTTTCATGTTCGAGGTTTCATAGGCTGCTCTCTGGCAATCCAGCTCGGGTTTTGCTCCTGCCAAAAAAGCTTTTTCTTTGGCGACTTTTATGCTATATTCATGGAGGGCTTCATTGAATCTCGTCTCCCGAGCGAGGTATTCAGCTGATAAAGCGTCATACTCCTCTTGGATGAATTTTCAGTGGTTTCACTTGACAGCTTCAGATATTCTTTGATGGCTGTTTAAGTCCCTCTACGATTTTCTCCAATACCGCTGCTCTCACCGCATCATTAAACATGGTGACATTTCTGATTGTGAGAGAGATAGATGCCTTCAAACTTTCATAATTGAGGCCCTTATTCAAGACCATCTTGATCAGAGCTGCCAGAGTCTTGTAAAAAGTTTCAGTATGAATCTCAACTAAGAGATTTATTTCTGCACTTGAACTCGGTATTGCGGCAGTATCTACCAAATCTCTTCTCTGAAGACTAGGAGCAGATACTGTTGCCTTGGTAGCAGGCTGAGATAAAGCCATTGTTGTCACTGCTACCATAGCCAACTGGTTCCCAGGAGATTCAGGAACAGTGTCTTCAATATTTGATACTCCAGCCGTCTCTGGAGCTGAAACTACTAGAGTTTCGGTGGCGGTGATAGGTGCGGGTGGAATGATAGTTGTGGCAGCTGACTCCGGTTCTGGCATTGTCTCTTCAAAAATTTGTACTGGATCGGTAGTAATAGCAGAGGATACTATTATAACTTCCCCAGTTTCAGTTGGTGACTTGAGTATGCCTTCATCACCTTCTTCAGCTATTGGCTCTGCAGGATCTTCAAGTGTTTCAGTTGTAGTGAGTCCTTCTACAACTGATTCTTCATTGAAATCTAATTCTTCTTCCGCAGCCTCTTCATCATCTACAGTAAGTTCTATTATAGTTTCTTCTTTATCCTTGCCCTCAGCAGAAGAGGACACTTCTGGCTGAGCTTGCATTTCTAGCTCTTATTGTACCTCCAAAGATGGAGGACATTCTTATTGAGTCTCCACTTTGGGTTCTCGTGATACCTCTTCTTGAGCGTCTTCTTCTTCGGAAGAAGAAGCCTCCTCCTCAGATTCCTCTTTTTCTTCATAAATATCTTCTTGAGGAGGAGGAGGAGCCACAAGCTTTGGAGCAATGATAACACCTACAAAAATTAAACAAAATAAGTTAATATACAAAAAATCATAGTTTTGTATGGATTTTGTATAAATTATATTTACCTGGAGTATGTGTAGGACGTGCCAAGTATGCATCATAATCTCCAGTCTAATCCTCATCATCAAAATTAATAGCTGGTTCATCGGATGGGATGGGCTCTTGATCAACATTATGTACTGGGGCGACGTCTTCAGCAACTTGTGCCTTTTATGGCAAAGACAAATAAAGTGCTGAGCTGAGACGTCCCGGAGATAGGACTACCGCAGGTGCTGCTGGTTGAGATGCTGAAGATCCTTCTCCAGGGTGAATTGAAGAAGATGCAACATGTTGCGTCTCATCCACCAGAGTGTCACTCTCCGGGGTAGAGGCTCTTGATCTAGAAGGTCTTTTGGTAGTAGCCTTCTTCTTCTTCTTCTTTCCTGTGGTCTTCTCTGAAAGAGTAACAGCTGCACTTTGTTTCCGTTTCCGGAATTTACCAATAATGATAGGTTTTGCAGCTTTTTTCCAACTCCCGTAGGGATAATTCCAGATATTGATCTGGAACGGCAGCGTCGTCAGGGATGTCTGATGGTACCCTGATTGGCTCCTCAACATTCCCTTCCTTGGGCCATCTTAGACTACCTCTCATGTTGTAGCCATGGGCGAAGGAGCGGATGGAAGCGTAAAAGTGAGCATATGTATGAAGTATACGTAGCTCTGTGGTGCTGGTAGCAGTTGACACTTTGAATTTGGCACCAGTATAGGCGGTGCTAAATGCCTCCAACCTCTTACACCATCAATTAGTTTCCCATAATGACAGAAACTGGTAGAGGGATTACCAACATGAAGTTGGTCATATCCAAATTGGCGAGCGAACCTACTTAGTAGATATGGTTCAAACGCGCAATTGTCTTCATTTCTGTACATCATGTGAGAGGGTCTGATGCACTGTAGCCATCTGAAGACTGGTGCTGACAATAAAGTTCTTCTTTTAACTTCATCTTCAAATTGAACGCCGAACCAGTCGGTTGGAACTTGTGGCCGGGTCCAGAAAAAGTTCCAACCATAAGAATAATTTAAAACTGCCCGGGTATCTGCCACTGTCGTGGCAGTCCATGTAGCTTTGTTGAAATTCTGGAGGAAGGCCTCCGCATCATCTTCCGGGCCTGGTGGCAACAAATTGCAGTTGTGGTACAACAGCCAGCCCATCAAGTAAGTGTAGGGCATTTCTACCCTAGGGAATACATTCCGATGAGGAGCGTTATTGATTAGCTCCTCACCAAAAGTTCTCAAACCTGCATTTACTCGGCACACCGTTGCCGATAGCAGGTTGATTCTGACTTTAAACACCAATCGTACCGCTGGCCATAGCACGTTATGGTAGATTCTATCAACTGTACCGGTCCCCGGTACAACCCATCTTCTCAACCATAGAGAAAGAAAGCCTGCCAGCAAGGCTTTCCTGGAGATCTTCTGGCCACCATATCTGAGGAAGCTCAAGGCTTCAGTTCCAGCAGGGAACTCACCAATCTTGGTGGACAAATATTTGTTCGAGAATTTATAGACAATCATCATATCTCGTATTTTATCAGCAGGAATTGTTGAACCAGTATTGATAGTTGGAGCTTTGTTTTCCTGGAATCTTTCTTTATCATCCTTGGATATTTTATCCTTATGGAAAAAGAGATATGTTGTCCACTTGTTGATGTATGATAGATGAGATCCACTCTCATGCATAGTAGTGCAAATCATGTAGTGGCATATCAACTCTTCATATACCTCAACCAATTGAGGGTTTTTCTCCCTGATTTCAGCAAGTTCCCGGTTGGAGGGAACATATTCTTCATATGGGGCTTCCCCCATTGGCAGCTTTGAGATGAGTTGTATCTCATGGAGTGCGAGACCCATTTTACCTTTTGGGGTCGCAAAAGTTCCAGTTGAACTTATATATATCTCCATCAGGGCCATGAACAAGTTACTGTTCGGTGGTATACCCTGACTAGTGGAAGCCACTGCTTCATATCGACCGATGTCTTTCAGCTCCGTCTGGAAGTTCTTCATGATCCAAACACTAATTTGGATCCAGTTCTGGTTGAATGGAGTCAACCATCCCGGTAGCCTAGGGTTTGTCTGTGGATATAATATCGCAGCCCTTATGAACTTATTGATGAACATCTGGGTCTGCACCGGTTGGATTAAGGCTGAATCTTCACTCGAAGTAAATTCTGGCAAGAGGCCAGAGAAAGGAACGACACCGCCATTGGGAACACTGACGTAATACCCCATATCGTTGGCATGATCCCTCTTGAATATGATTCTACCCGGCCTGCCATGACTGCTGGGAGTCAGATTCCACAGCATTTGTCGGGGATGTGTGGCATGGATGAATGCGGACAAGGGGTAATCTCTATCCATATCAGGGAGATACATTGGTCTATCTCCAGACTTGAACACCCAAGACTCCATCTTGGGGTATGTTTGTGACTTGAAGTCTATTGCATCCCCAAATAAGAAAGCTGGTTTTACAAATTGTTGGCCATCCAGTGAGGTCAACAGTTCTCTATTAATCATGGATAGTAGCATTCTATCCCCTTGGGCAGCTATCAACTGTGCTCTCTCTACAGGGTACTCCGGATTTGATTGGAGAAACTCTACATGAGACAGATTCTCCAAATAATTTGAGCCCACCATACCAACTGATGAGCCAAATACTTCTGCGAGTGGGTGAATTTGTAAATCTACTGCCAAAAGAAAAAGAAAAATCAAGTTAGTGAAAATCTAATTTAAAATTTTTACGCAGATAAATTAGTCTAAGTTTTTACACATAAAGGTTAAAGACTTTGACTATGTAAACTTTATGCTTATTAAAGTTGATAAAAAGTTTTAAAGTGTAAAAAGTCTTTGTTTTACACAAAGTCTTTCACTTGTGAAATTTTACGCTAGCACATGTTGATGTGAGCGCATTTTAGATTTTACGCTAGCACATGTTGATATGAGCGTATTATGAATTTTACGCTGGCACATGTTGATGTGAGCGTATTCTAAAATTTACGTCGGCATATGTTGACATGAGCGTATTTTAGATTTTATGCTAGTACATGTTGATGTGAGCGTATTATAAATTTTACGCTGGCACATGTTGATGTGAGCGTATTCTAAAATTTACCCTGGCACGTATAGACATGAGCGTATTTTAGATTTTACGCTGGCATGTGTAGACATGAGCGTAATTTAGATTTTACGCTGGCACGTATAGACGTGGGCGTATTTTCTTAATTTTACGCTGACACGTATAAACGTTGACGTATGTTCTTAACTTTACGCAGACACATATAAACGTGGGCGTATTTTTTTATTTCAGTTTCTACGCTGACACGTATGACGTGGGCGTGAAATCTGAAGGTTCAGATTTTCTTCTTCTTCTCCGGCGAACTAATAGCCGAGATTAAGTAGGGCTTTACCCTTCATTGTCGGAGCCACGACGGGGTTGCTCTGTTGGGGCGTCGTGGATGATTGGACGGGGGTTTTCGTGCGGTCGACCGAGGATGAACCGACGGGCTTCTTGCCCTTGCTGCCGGCGGCGGACTTCTTGGGAGCCATCGGATTGAAAGCAAGAGTTTTGAAGAGGAAGAAGAATAAGAGAGATCGAGAGTACGGGATATAAGTAAAGTTTTATTTCTATTCGAAAAGCTCTATTTATAGAGAAATTTTTGATTCGGTTCAAATTCTTGAATTTTACGCTGACTATTGGATATCCCAACTTTTACGCGAATGACCGTTGGATACCCGAATTCTACGTTGACTGTGAAATTCCGAATTTTACGCTTCTGTTCAAAGTATTTCAAATTTTTGAAAATAATTTGAAAACTTTGAAGGGGGTCTTGTAGGAGCGTAAAAAGTGTTTCATGGACTTAGTCAAAGAAGTTGAGAATTTTACGCGAGCTACTCTCTACGCAAGCTACTCTTTACGCTAGCTACTTTACGCATGAGCTATTCAATGAACTTTATGCTGGGGACAGACTGTCAGGCCGCATTTAATGCAAAAGATTTGATCTGACAGAATGATTTTTCTGACAGCATACAGTACAGAAGTCGAGAAGATTGGATTTACACCAAACCCAATACTCGTCGTATAGTGTACAAATAGGGCTATTTTACGCTCAATAAAACTGCTTCTTTTACGCACGATAGTTATTCGAGCTTTTACGCTCAAGGCTATTGTGGGTGTAAAGTATATTTGGGCTACTTTTTACGCTCAAGGCTATTAGCCACTTTATGCTGGAAAGTTTATTTTGGGCTATTTTACGCAAGTTTGCCACTTTATGCTAGGAATGTATTTTGGGTCATTTTTTCGTCCGATCTTTCCTGACCACTGAAGAACGTGGTTTGCCCACGTGGCTTTCATGCCACACTTCTTGAGGAACGTGTGTACGTGCTCTCCCTATTTTATTGAAGTAGTGGGACACGTGTCATCTTGCGTAGAGATCAAACTCTACATGGGACACGTGTCACCGTGCGTAGAGGATGAGTTGCATCGTGGGTGACAGTTACTTGCGTAAAAATCCGATTTTGTTGCTTTTTACGCACAAAGAGTCAAGTCTATAAATAGACTTATTTTTCACATAAACATAATCGAGAGATCAACAGAGAGACAGGAGAGGAGATTCTGAGAAAACTCATACTTCCAGAGTGATATTTCCAGAAGCATTTCTTCAACTTTTTCTCAAGAACAGGGTGAAGCAAAGCAAGAAAGCATTCGACTGTGCCATTAGTGTCGTTGCTCGATACCTTTCCGGTGACTTAGTTCTTCCAATTGTTCGTCTTCTTCAAGCAGTTTTCTTCATCATCATCATATGGTCCAAGGAACAAAGCGATCGCTCTCAGATCAGACTTCCATAGCAAAACTTTCCAGAACAATTTGTACTTTCTGTACTTTTTCTAGTTTTCTTTCAAAAGCCAATTTTAGGCATTTTGTTAAGTGAAACACCTTCAGAGTAATAATGGACAGATTTTGTTGTTTCTTTCAACAATGTACTCTTTTTCTTCTCTTGTAAAAAGAAATAATAAAGACTTTTTATGTGGTTCCATTACTTGTTGCATATCTTGTTATAGATATTAGTAATAGAATAGAAAATATATTCAAAGGTACTGGACATGATATATTTCATGATTTAGAAAATAACAATATTTATTATATCTGCTCAGAGGTAATGTGGACGTGGCAGAATATAAAGTTTTAGCAATATTGTTATTTCAATAGACAACTTTATCAGAGGTAATAAGGACGTAACAAGTTGCTGATATAAATAATCGAAATTCAGAGATGTAAAGGACGTGAATTCTTATTATTTAAAACAAGAGACAATAAATACCAAATGAATAATAAGTTAAAGAAAGTGAATGAATGAACAGTCACTTCAATTTTCGAAGAAAAGATGTTGGCGTATTAGATTGAAGATAGTTCTTAAATCTTCAATGTGATCTTTCTTCAGACGACTTTTGACAGCAATGTCGTCCATATAGCATTCGACAGTCTTTCACAAATGATCTCAAAAGATAGTACTCATAGCCCGCTGGTAGGTTATACCTGCGTTCTTAAGACCAAACGGCGTAACTGTATAACAGTATACTCCTCGAGGAGTACGAAACAAAGTATGTTTTTCATCTTCAGGATTCATCCGGATTTGATTATATCCAAAAAATCCATCCATGAAAGAAATTCGTTCGAATCCACATGTGTTGTCGATCATGACATCAGTAATTGGGAGAGGAAATTCATCTTTAGGGCATGCATCATTGAGATCCCGAAAGTCTATGCAAACTCGAACCTTTCCGATCTTCTTTAGAACTGGTGTAATGTTGGCTACCCAGTCAGGATGCTGCTCTTCTCTGATAAAACCACAAGCTATAAGCTTTTTGACTTCATCATCAATTGCATCCATTATTTCAGGCTTTAATCGTCGTTGTTGTTGTTTGACCGACTTGGCATTCGGCAAAATATTAAGTTTGTGAGTTGCAACTTGAGGATCTAATCCCGGCATATCTTTAAAATGCCAGGCAAAGACATCAATGTATTCACGAATAAGGTGAATTAATTCTTATTTATCATCCTCTGAGAGATTCTTGCTAATAAAGATTGGTCGTGATACGCCCTTTTCTCCAATATCAACCTGGACTAGTTGATCCTCAGTAGGTGGTTCTCGTTGTTCAAAATGAAGTTCCCACTGATTGTCCATCCTTTGTGCCCAAGGGTCCACTTCAGAATCTTCTTCAATGTCATCTTCATCATCTTCTGAGAATTCAGCAGACACCATATTAGAAGATACTATCATCCTATGAACATGACCAAAGCTGGTATCAGAATCCCATGAGATAGAATCAGAAGAGTTAGATCGTTCTTCTTCATCAGATTTAGAAGGTTCTGGAGTTGGAAGTGGTGAAGTGTAACCTAAACCCCGCTTCGTCTTACTGTGATATTGTTGTGATTTTCCTTTTGGACCAGAGATACGAAGGGAATTTCTTCTTTCTTTACCGTTGTTGAGGCATGTTCTGAAATTATAGCCCATTTTACGGATGATTGCTTTGGATTGTGGACTATAACGACGTAATTGTAGTCTTCCTGTATCATCTCTATTATCATTATAGAGCGTATTTTTGGTTCCTCTCTTTTATTGAAGAATATAGGCCTTTCATCTTTCTTTCGAGACGGTACTAAGAAGTACGACTCTTGTATTGAATCCAAGGATACCACATTTCGTACAGATGATACGACTTCCATTGTAAGTGGTTTAAAGCTATCTAGCATATCCAAATAACAATGAGTATAGTAAGAGACATCAGTATACTGCAAAGGAGATGCTTTATTGATTTTTATAACATTATTTACAACGGGAACTTTAGCCTTAGCAGGCTTAGTCAGATTGATGACAAGAGGGGGAGAAGAAGAACGAGGAGGAGGAGGGAGCTTCTTACGACAAAGGTCGATTACAGGCGGCTCAGAAGAGGTACGCTCCCTTTGTTTCTGACTATCACCAGGAAGTTGCTTCCCATGGGAAGGAAGATAGATAGTCAGTAGTTTGGATGACTGAGGACATGAAGTATTCCCTTTGACAGGGATCACCAAAGTATCATTTGGTATACACTTCTGTTCTTCATCGGTGTCCATTGCCAGAACCACCTTTATGAATAGGGGTGCAACTCGGGCGGGTTGGGTCGGGTTTGAGGTCAATCTGAGCCCATCCCGATAGATCATAAGCCTAGCCCAAGCCCAAGTCCGACCCAACTTTGGGTTCAACATATGAAGCCTAAGACCAAGTCCGGAGGATCGGATTGGGCTTGGGTTGGGTCGGGTTGGGTCGGGTCCATTGGGTTTATCGGACTCTAATATGATATTTGAAATAATTTTAAACGAAAGTAATATTAAATGCATAATTAAATAGCAATCAAGCCTCAATAATTACAAAATAAAACTGAAATGAGATTTAGGACAAGGAATTGAAGAGTTCGGGTGAAAAAAATTATAGTTTAAACTTTTTATTTAAGTAGTATGAAATAATATATATATATATATATATATATATATATATATATATATATTATATGTATGTCGGGTTTCGGGTTCTTCGGGTTACCCAACACATGAACCCAAGTCCAACCCGATTTTTGATCGGGTTCATATATTTTAACCCGAGCCCAAGCCCGAACCCGAATATCTTCAACCCTAACCCAACCCATTAACGGGTTTACCCGATCGGGTTCGGGTTTAGCCCGCCCGAGTTGTACCCCTATTTATGAATTCATCCTTGTACATGCGAGAATCGTTGCAGTATGCTTCAACTCCTTTGAAAGGATTCAGATCTGCAATCTCTTTTTGGACTTCTCCATTACCATCCACATATTTGAAACATTGGTGGAGAGTAAAAGGTACAATATTGTGTTCATGGAGGAATGGTCTTCCTAACAAAGCATTGTATGAGCCATAATTATCAATCACATAGAAAGTTACCTTTGTACGAAGATTGCCGATTTGAAGTTTCAGGCGTATCTTCCCCAAAGGTTCACTTCTTCCTTGATTGAACTCCAAGATGGTAGTGATAGTTGTAGAAAGGTTATGCACTGGGATCTTCAAAACATCCAGCAAAGATTTCGGTATGATACTAAGAGCAGACCCTGGGTCAATCAAAATATGATCGACTTTCATGGTGTCCATATACCCCGTAAAATAGAGAGGACGATCATGACATTGTCTTCTAATAACATGTCATCTTGTGTAAAAGTAATATTGGGCATTAGTTCAAATACACTATGACAATGTGCACAACTGACTGGTTCATTTTCTTGCTTTTTGAGAAGAGTAAGACAAGCATCAGCCTACATCAAGGCTTCACTTAACATCTTTCGATTTTTTTTGAGAGACGTAAGAGTTCGAAGATTGACAATCTTGTCGGAGTATTGGTCAATTGAGCCAATATGTCAAAGTTATATGGCTTCTCGAGTCCAAGAGACGAGGACTTCTTCAATGCTTTGTCAAAACGAACAGGTTGTTTTCCCTTGTCTACTGATGTCGGTTTAGAAGGAGTTGGTTCAACCACCGGCAGGGATATAGATGGTATATTCTCAGCAGAAGAAGATGATGCAGGAGGAGCATCAGGAGATGGGGCAGAATCTTCTTGAGTTTCGTAATATTCTCGAAGATAAGGTTTCCCTGATCTAGTACCAATTAGATTTTCTTCTTCCGCTACTGGTTCGAAGGATACCATGTTGCAGCTCTGGAATTTAGTTTTTGTAACGCCCCAGTCCCAAAATACGTAGGACTAGGAATGTAGACATGCCAGCCGTATAATAAATATACATAAGTTGTAAACTGCAGTAGAACCATAACTAATCTCATCCACACAAAATAAAAGAATAGAAGATATCATATAATCAACTATAAAATTGTCATTTGGTACATGTTGTTGGGCGGAGACAATTCCACTACCAACAAGTAAAGAAAAATACATGAGAAAAAAATGATTTTTGGCGAGCGAAGCGAAGACGATCCAAGTGCAATCATCCTCGAAGAAATAGAGAGGATCACGGCTAGAGCTAGAATACCTGCGAAGACAAGAGCACACACCTGGCAAGATAACCAGGTCCTCAGAGGGACGTAATAAAACACATAATATTATGCCATATAAACTGAATAAATATTGCTCAAATAAATAAGTCAATTGAATTATAACATGATCCAATACACACCTATTGAACTAGCTTACCATTCCCCCAACCAAACAAGGACAATAGATGGTAAACTAATTCACGGTGATGTATCTTTCCATGCTATGAATCCAATATGGTATCCGAATCCTAACAAGATTCAATACCTTCACATCGAAGTAGTAAGCCACACCTACAACCAAACAAGGACAAGATGTGACGAACTATTCTGCGACAAGTTATTATTCCAAGCTACGGTCAGATATAAGTATCCAAACCAAAAGTACTCATACCTAACGGATAAGGTAGCCTAACCGTTCTAAGTGAATGCAGTTTTAAGAATAGTTCATGGTCGCATGACTACCGGGTCAAGTCAGGAAAATGTCAATGCAGTACCTCAGTAGCGAGTCACAACACCATATACTATTCCTCAGTATCGAGCGAGTCTATAGCATATAGTCTACCTATCGTTCCTCAGTAGCGAGCGAGCCTACGATAGATAGGGTGGTAGTCAACTTCCAATCATGTTCTTCCTGCCCAATGCTAACTCATAACTGCTAAGTCTTCTAGCATGCAATTCTATTAGCAGTTATTTCCTAACGCACGGCTTATACGTACTGGTGGCCAGCCAATCACGCATGTCCGAGTCCTATATGTGACTCACAACAACGTGGTATAAATGTGTCAAGGCCTATGAATGCAACAAACAAAGGTGGCCCCTTAACTCTAAGTTTAATGTGTAAGAAAAATAATACATAGCAGGAAATATAACTGAACAATAAGTTCTAACAGTTTATGCCATATATCACAGTTTATTTTGTATAAAGAAAATAATGAATAATGCATGAGATATTAGCTAAAATAAATAAATAGCAAATGGAAAGATGTCTTGCCTGAGGTCCTTGCTGGTGAAATCGACAATTCTGTTGGGTACAGAATAGTCACAGGGCTACACAAGATGAACTCAGACGATGTGACAAACTTCTAAAATAAAAACCAAAAATAAAATATTCTGGAAATTTTTTAGAAAAAATATATGATGTGTGTTTTTTCGTCAGCATTCCGAAACTTCAAACGGTTTGTGATTCTGATTCCTGGTTCTCCTAGAATCTCAAAAACACTAAAACGTGTCAGATTTCGGACAACTGACACTCCACAAATTTTCCAGAAAATTAATTTCCGAATTTATGAAAATAAAATTTATATTCAGAAAATATACCTCAATATGATTCCAACAAAAAAAACTGGAGGCCAAATGGAGTCCGGAGTTGGGAGTTATGGTCATTCGAATTTACTACAATCTTTGAAAATTGAGGCTGAATTTATGACGAATTTTGGGCTTAGTTATGACGAAAAAAGAGAGAAATTTTGACAAGGATGGTTAGAAAGATGATTTTATTCATAGATTCGTAGATATATATATATATAATGGCTGGCAATTAGCAAATTATGATAGGATTAGAACTAAATCAATAAGAATGATTATGATTACCAACTAATTTGGATAGGAATATGATTGGTTTAAATAAGAAACGATCTAATTAATGCTAGATATGATTCCAATAGGATAAAAATTTCTAATGGATAAATCTTCCCATAAATTTAAATCAAATAAATTATTTAAAAAACAAATCAATTTGATTGCAATCCTTTAAATGATCACCATAATAACTTTAAGTATTATTCTATATTATCAAATAATTCAAATCATATGAATCCAAATCCAAATCAAACTCAACATAATAACTTTAAAATAATATCTAATATTTATCAAAATAATTTAAATCAAATAATAAATAAATTATTTAATCAAATAATATTTTAAATCTAGATTAGATCGTAATGCTCCAATTAGTCATCGTAAGTATTTTAAACAATATTTAAATTATCAACATAACTTAAAGTATAGTTGATAACCATCAAGATAATTTAAATAAATTCAAATATAATCAAATAACTGATTAACATATCAAAATAATACTCGATGTCATCAAATATTATAAAACTTACTTTTATAAATCCAAATCTTTATTTAAAAATAAATAGACAAAAAAAAACCTTTTATCGCTCAATTATTTTTTTAAAACCAATTTTTAGAAGACCAAAAATAATAAAAATATATTTTATATTTCAAATAAAAAATTCGAGAACATTTTTTTAGAACCATTATTTCAAACCATTAATTCATTTGGTAACAAAAGTAATCACAAAATATCTTTTACAAAATTTCTACGAAAATTACTTTTAAACACGAAATTAAAATATATAGATATAATTTTAAAAAATAATAATTTCGAGAAGATGAGTTACAAATCTACCCACATTTGAAAATTTTCGTACTCGAAATTTAAGGACTACTAGGATAGACGGACTTGGTTGATCGGTAAAAGGATAGTAAGAATTTGTGATAAGAGAAAATAGATGGAAGGAAAAAGATAATTTCTTTAATGAGAACATTAATCAATTTGGATGAAAAATAGAAAAAGTGAATGGATATGGCTTGATGTGCACGGACACGGTGCACAAACACATTTGTAGGTGGAGAAAATTAATGAAACAGAGAATAATGAGTCTCTCCTTATATAGGAGGTGGAAGACTATTTAGATAAGGAGTATGATAGTTGCAAACCCCTTTTTGATATCTCACTTTTAAATTTTAATCAATTTAAAACCGATTCAATTCAAATCCAAATCCAATCCAATTTTGAATTAAATCTGTATATATTCAAATCCAAATTTAATATTAATAACTTCCACATTTAAATTAAGCATATTAAAAGTAATAAGAAAATTTCAAATTTAAATACCCATAATAAGTTTAATGAAATAGAGAAATTCAAAATAAATTTTTATAAATAATATAAAAATAATAATAAATAATTTTAAAATTACAATAAATATTTGACTATTTGAAATACCTTTTTAATAAATTAAAATAATTACTAAAATAATTTTGAAAATTTAAAATATATACATGAATTGAATTTCATGTACTCGCATGCAATTAATATTTTACATAAAACATATTTTTCCAGTATAGTACATAAAAAAGAGAAAAATATCATTTCTTAAATCATTATCTATACTTGTATAAATAAAAAGCATTTTTATAGTAATGAAAATAAAATATTTGACTAAATTTTTGCGAAAAAAATATTTATATACAAATTATTTAATCTTTATGTATTTCAAAAACAAAACTATTTACTATATTTACGAAACCTAAAATAAACTATTTATGTAAAATAACTAAATAAATAAATATCACGTATGTACGTACTCGCACTTCTCGTATAAATATCCGCATAAAACAAATATATAAAAAAAATGTAGTAAAATTTTAGGGGGTTTACATCCTACCCAACTTACAAGAATTTCGTCCTCGAAATTAAGAATAATAGGGGGTGGGTGAGACGGTCACATGGGTATATCGGTAATGGATACGATCAAGTCAGTAGACGAGGCAAAGAAACAACGTTCAATGCAAACATGCATTAGAAAATCACGATTTCAAATAATGACGACATAAATCATGGATATGGCTAACTAACGTCAGAAGGAAAATGATTAGGGTTAAAGTTTAATCAAGATAACACGCAATAGTACGGTATCCAGAGGAATAACTTAGAGACCTTTAAGATTTGGTTCTTAGGAGAACGATTAGATTCGCTCCTAATTTAAGTGATTAGAAGGTCATGATAGGGCCGAGAAAAGGACGAGTAGTTTAGGATGAAGATATAACAACATCGAGTGAGAATGGTCATAGTCAATAGGAAGTTCTAGTATAACGCCTTCGTCCTTCTAAAATAGTTGAAGGCGAAAGCAATATAGAGTTCGAAGGAGACGTTATCGAATACGAATACGTGGTTCAAAGGCGACCGAATAATTCAAAAGGAGTTGCCAAGGCAGTCGCGGATGGGACTCTAGAGGGCAAGTTTGGCTATATCCCCGTCCACGTAGAACGATAGATAAAAGTGAACCAAAGTGCACTAGGTTGATCAGACCATCATATACTGGTTTTGAGTAGACAATACGTTAGCGGAGGCCTCCAATAACATATGTCATGAACAAGCTTGATAAAGAATTGAGCTTGCAAAAACTAGGCTACATTAGCATCATTAGTCTAGATAGTAAAAATATAGGCACGTGAGATTAAGATTGAAATAGAGAAGAATTAGTTCAAACTCCTTAAGACTCTAAGTTGTATCCTATGTTGGTCTCTATACAGTTGTCCTATAGTCTTCTTGTCCAAGGCCTTGTTGGATAGATGGGTTAGGGTCCTCTAAATTCTAAAATTTAGGTAAACTTGCTAATATAGGTCACAAGGACAAAGGAATTGCTAGGTCATAAGGCATTCTACCCAACTAAAAAATTAAACTAATGGTGTTTTAGGGACAAAAGTAACATGTCTAACTAGTAGGGGTCACCTTCCTAACCTCTAGCAATCACGAAGAGGAGATAAGAATAATGATAGAAGGAACCAAGCAAGATGCAGTCGATGAGTCGGACGATAGTTCGAATACGGAATCGAGGAAAGAGGTCAAGTATGTGGATGAGATCCTAGACTTCTAATCCTATTCGCAGGCTTGCTTGGTACGGTAAAGTAACCAAACAATTTATCTTGACCTGCATGAGCCACCACAAAAATATGTAACGCCCCAGTCCCAAAATACGTAGGACTAGGAACGTAGACATGCCAGCCGTATAATAAATATACATAAGCTGTAAACTGCAGTAGAACCATAACTAATCTCATCCACACAAAATAAAAGAATAGAAGATATCATATAATCAAGTATGAAATTGTCATTTGGTACATGTAGTTGGGCGGAGACAAATCTACTACCAACAAGTAAAGAAAAATACATGAGAAAAGAAATAATTTTTGGCGAACGAAGCAAAGATGATCCAAGCACAATCATCCTCGAAGAAATAGAGAGGATCACGGCTAGAGCTAGAATACCTGCGAAGACAAGAACACACACCTGGCGAGATAACCAGGTCCTCAGAGGGACGTAACAAGACACATAATATCATGCCATATAAACTGAATAAATATTGCTCAAATAAATAAGTCAATTGAATTATAACATGATCCAATACACACCTATTGAACTAGCTTACCATTCCCCCAACCAAACAAGGACAAGAGATGGTAAACTAATTTACGATGATGTATCTTTCCATGCTATGAATCCAATATGGTATTCGGATCCCAACAAGGTTCAATACCTTCTCATCGAAGTAGTAAGCCACACCTACAACCAAACAAGGACAAGATGTGACGAACTATTCTGCGACAAGTTATTGTTCCAAGCTATGGTCAGATATAAGTATCCAAACCAAAAGTACTCATACCTAACGGATAAGGTAGCCTAACCGTTCTAAGTGAATGCAGTTTTAAGAATAGTTCATGGTCGCATGACTACCGGTTCAAGTCAGAAAAATGCCAATACAGTACCTCAGTAGCGAGTCACAACACCATATACTATTCCTCAGTATCGAGCGAGTCTATAGCATATAGTCTACCTATCGTTCCTCAGTAGCGAGCGAGCCTACGATAGATAGGGTGGTAGTCAACTTTCAATCATGTTCTTCCCGTCCAATGCTAACTCATAACTGCTAAGTCTTCTAGCATGCAATTCTATTAGCAGTTATTTCCTAACGAACGGCTTATACGTACTGGTGGCCAACCAATCACGCATGTCTGAGTCCTATATGTGACTCACAACAACGTGGTATAAATGTGTCAAGGCCTATGAATGCAACACACAAAGGTGGTCCCTTAACTCTAAGTTTAATGTGTAAGAAAAATAATACATAGCAGTAAATATAACTGAACAGTAAGTTCTAACAGTTTATGCCATGTATCACAGTTTATTTTTCATAAAGAAAATAATAAATAATGCATGAGATATTAGCTAAAATAAATAAATAGCAAATGGCAAGGTATCTTGCCTGAGGTCCTTGCTGGTGAAACCGAGACACTCCACAAATTTTACAGAAAATTAAGTTCCGAATTTATGAAAATAAAATTTATATTCAGAAAATATACCTCAATACGATTCCAACAAAAAAATTGGAGGCCAAACGGATCCGGAGTTGGGAGTTATGGTCATTCGAAGTTGCTATAACCTTTGAAAATTGAGGCTGAATATGACGAATTTTGGGCTTAGTTATGAAGAAAAAAGAGAGAAATTTTGACAAGGATGGTTTGAAAGATAATTTTATTCATAGATTCGATATATATATATATATATATATATATATATATATATATATATATATATATATATAATGGCTGGCAATTAGCAAATTATGATAGGATTAGAACTAAATCAATAAGGATGATTATGATTACCAACTAATTTGGATAGGAATAAGATTGGTTTAAATAAGAAACGATCTAATTAATGCTAAATATGATTCCAATAGGATAAGAATTTCTAATGGATAAATCTTCCCATAAGTTTAAATCAAATAAATTATTTAAAAAATAAATCAATTTGATTGCAATCCTTTAAATGATCACCATAATAACTTTAAGTATTATTCTATATTATCAAATAATTCAAATCTTATGAATCCAAATCCAAATCAAACTCAACATAATAACTTTAAAATAATATCTAATATTTATCAAAATAATTTAAATTAAATAATAAATAAATTATTTAATCAAATAATATTTCAAATCTAGATTAGACAAATCGTAATGCTCCAATTAGTCATCGTAAGTATTTTAAACAATATTTAAATTATCAACATAATTTAAAGTATAGTTGATAACCATCAAGATAATTTAAATAAATTCAAATATAATCAAATAACTGATTAACATATCAAAATAATACTCGATGTCATCAAATATTATAAAACTTACTTTTATAAATCCAAATCTTTATTTAAAAATAAATAGACAAAAAAAACCTTTTATCGCTCAATTATTTTTTTAAAACCAATTTTTAGAAGTCCAAAAATAATAAAAACATATTTTATATTTCAAATAAAAAATTTGAGAATATTTTTTTTAGAACCATTATTTCAAACCATTAATTCAAAAGTAGTTTTTGGTAACAAAAGTAATCACAAAATATCTTTTACAAAATTTCTACGAAAATATCTTTTAAACACAAAATTAAAATATATAGATATAATTTTAAAAAATAATAATTTCGAGAAGATGAGTTACAAATCTACCCACCTTTGAAAATTTTCGTACTCAAAATTTAAGGACTACTAGGATAGACGGACTTGGTTGATCGGTAAAAGGATAGTAAGAATTTGTGATAAGAGAAAATAGATGGAAGGAAAAAGATAATTTCTTTAATGAGAACATTAATCAATTTGGATAAAAATAGAAAAAGTGAATGGATATGGCTTGATGTGCACGGACACGATGCACAAATACATTTGTAGGTGGAGAAAATTAATGAAACAGAGAATAATGAGTCTCTCCTTATATAGGAGGTGGAAGACTATTTAGATAAGGATTATGATAGTTGCAAACCCCTTTTTGATACCTCACTTTTAAATTTTAATCAATTTAAAACCGATTCAATTCAAATCCAAATCCAATCCAATTTCGAATTAAATCTGTATATATTCAAATCCAAATTTAATATTAATAACTTCCATATTTAAATTAAGCATATTTAAAGTAATAAGAAAATTTCAAATTTAAATACCCATAATAAGTTTAATGAAATAGAGAAATTCAAAATAAATTTTTATAAATAATATAAAAATAATAATAAATAATTTTTAAAATTACAATAAATATTTGACTATTTGAAATACCTTTTTAATAAATTAAAATAATTACTAAAATAATTTTGAAAATTTAAAATATATACATGAAATGAATTTCATGTACTCACATGCAATTAATATTTTACATAAAACATATTTGTCCAGTATAGTACATAAAAAAGAGAAAAATATCATTTCTTAAATCATTACCTATACTTGTATAAATAAAAAGCATTTTATAGTAATGAAAATAAAACATTTGACTAAATTTTTGCGAAAAAAATATTTATATACAAATTATTTACTCTTTATGTATTTCAAAAACAAAACTATTTACTATATTTACGAAACCTAAAATAAACTATTTATGTAAAATAACTAAATAAATAAATATCACGTATGTACGTACTCGCACTTGTCGTATAAATATCCGCATAAACAAATATATAAAAAAATATAGTAAAATTTTAGGGGGTTTACAGTTTTGGAGTGCTTCTTTTGCTTGGAAGAGGAAGGTGCTTCGAAATCTGCTACCAGATCTGGATGAATCCACATGATCTCTCCTCTGTCAGTTGATAGCGGAACAAGATCCTCATTTTGGGAAGATGGGAGATTCACAATCTCGAGAGTAGTTCTTGGAAAATGGACAACACCATCTTGCACAAGTTGTGGTAGAAAGTCACCAAATTGTAGAGAAACCACATTAGCAGTCACAGTCTTCTCGTCCTGCTGCAGATTAATCGCTCTAGAGTTGACCAACTCCTGGATTTTGCCCTTGAGCACGTAGCATGCTCTGGTTGGATGCCCTATAAATCTGTGATAAACACAATATTTAGGGTGATCAGTTTTACCCACTTCTTCTGGCCGTTTTGCCTCTGGCAGTTGAAGCTTATTGCCTTTGATCAAGCAATCGAAGATGCTCAAAGTATCATCTTCGTCGAAAGAATACTCTTCTTTTGGACGAGTTGTTTTCGACAGTGGTGCTGATGGAGTGGGTGCTGTCTGAGTAACATTGACAGTCAAAGACTCCTTGCCCTTGAGATTGATGGCCAGTATTTTTTATCCTTGCGATTATTCTGGCGATTACCCCCGGATGTAGAATGTTCATCTTGGTAAGGATGAGTCATCTGAACTACTAACTGTTTGAACTTTTCGACACTGACTTCTGCCGCCTTGGCATTCACAATGAAAGAAGGCCAATCTCAAAATTGTGTAGATTCCGTCCACATACTGATAATAGGCAACAAGTTTGATTTGCAGTGTCTATTGTTACAGCAGATGGAGTTTCTAAAGGCATTTTAAGTACCTCTCGGCAGAATCTTTCAATAAAACTCTTCGTGGATTTATTGTGCCTTTGTTTAATCTTAATGAGGGCAGACATTGTCATATCGTTGACTCTCTCATAAAACCGTTCTAAGAACATGTGCTTGAAACTAGCAAAAGAAGTTATGCAGCCATCTGGCAAATTACGATACCAATCGTATGCTGCGCCGGCTAAACAACCGACGAACACTCTAGTAAGGAGAGCATCATTTGGCTGTAATTGGTCAGTCATTACTTCAAAGTGATTGATGTACTGACTTGGAGAGGTGCTGCCATCAAACAACATAATGGTTGGAAGCTTGTATTTAGGAGGGAATGGAACCTCCTTCCACTCTGTAGGATACGGTTGCTTTATGCCCAGTCTTTGTAGGCCATCCTTCTGCTTGAAGGCCTCAAATTGAGTGCGCAAGAGTTTTACGGCCTCATTAGCATCTCCTGATGTTTGGGAATTGATAGGCTAGTTAGAATTATTGGGAGGAGGAACAGCGTGGTAATTACCACCCCCGGCCCCAGACTGACTGGGATCAGCTTGAACTGGTATAGAAGCCACCTGAGGAGGTGGTACCCCCAGACTAATAGGTAAAAAAGATGCTATAAGCTCAGGATTTGTAGCAGGGTTATAACCGGTGGTACTGTATGTTGAGCCACGATTATAGTATGCATACTTGCGATCATCTCGGCCACGGTCTTCAGTTTGTCCTCTAGTGCAACAATTCGTTGCTCCTGACCGGTTAAAGTAGAAGCATCTTGATCTTCTGTAATGGTATATACCGTCACTTCTCTTGCTGCTATTGACGAGATTTTTTTTCAGAACTTTCACTATCTGCATCAAACTCCGAAAAAGAGTCTTCTCCTAGATGAGCGATGGGGAGATCTTCTTGATTAAAGACACCTTGGTTCAAGTTTCGACTTCTTGATCTGGTGTATTGAAAGACCCCTTCACTGGATGCATGAATCCGATCTAGGTATTGCTGACTGGGATTACGAAAGGCATTACGTCTAGGACGTTTCCTACCCCAGTGCCTTGAGAAGTCATGTTAACAGAAGCATATAATAGCTCATCTTCATCTTCTATTATAGGTTCAGGAGTTGAAGCATAATTCAAACGATCAAAGACAGATCATCTAGCTTATTGGCAACAACACTTGATGACGACTTCGTGAAGGCAATGGCGGTCTAAAGGGTGATTTAGAGGTGAAGGAGACATCCTCACGATCTTCCGTCTTTGTGTAAGACGTTTTCGGAGATCAGTCACCACTACAGGATGAGAAGAAGTAGGAAAAACATATTTCTTAATGATGTTAGGAACATGCCTCCTATTCTTTAGATGTTTAGTTCCCTGAGTGTACAAAGATGTACTCAACTCATTAGCATAAGTGGTTGGGTCTTTCTTTACAAACTTTGGCTTCTGGTACAGATTGGCCTTTGGCATAGGGTTCTTTTGTTTCACCAAAGTTGATATTGGTTAACACCTATTGAGATAAGCGCGTAAATCAGAAAATTCTGCTCCAGGTGTCTCTGTTTGTGACACTATCAATTTTTCTTGCTTAGATCTTGAAATTTGCAAGGTTGGAAGATCTTGACCAGACCCCATAGGGGTAGGCAAGATGCCTCTTTGATCAGTATTCTTTTTGATATCAGAGATCTGAAGACCTCTGTTTAAATGAATAGAATTTGATATATCTTCCTCTGAGTCATGGACCAGGAAAGTTTTAGAAAAGACCAAAGGGTGCTTTTCTTTATTTTGTAGAGGGTTAGCTAAGAAGCGTTTCCCTCCATTTTGTTGTTGAACCGTCTTAGGCACAGGCAGCATGAGTTGAGGAAGTGTCAAAGGACCCTTCCCTTTGTCCTGTCTAGTGCTAGCACTAGAACATTGCTTCTCCAAGTTCAGAACTGGAGAAGAAGAGGGAATAGCCAAAAGACTAATTCCCTTGGGTTGCGTCAGAGTAGCATGGTGTGCAAACTACGCCTGGGCAACAGAATGTATAGGTTACGCTCGGGCAACAGGGGCTGGTTGCACTTTGGCAACAGAAGCAGACTGCGCATGAGCTACTGAGGCGGATTGCGCCTTAGCCACTGAGCGCTCAGGTTGTGCCTGAGCAACAGCAACCGTAGGAGACTTAGGAGCCCACACAGTCCTGTTCTTGGTGATAGCCACAGTGCACTTGTTGCTCTTGGTGTTAATGATCTCTTCGTAGGCTGTCTGGTCGACTTGAACAACCAGTGTCTTTTGCGTCTTACCGATCGACGCAGTATCACATTGAGTTGTCACCTTCTCGTTGGAAGAGAAAGTCGTCCCCAGCAGAGTCGCCATTTTGTTTGCAAAAACAAAAAGTTGTTCTATTACAAACTTTTGAAAAGAGTACAAGAGTATAATTTGAATTCTGGAGAAGTACAACTGTAGGAATTCGATCAGAAGACGATCACTTTATCCTTTGGACTATGTAAACTTGAAGACTAGAGCCTCTGAAGAATGCAGCAACAATTTTGCAAGAGTTATTGATCTCTATGTGTGTCCCTTAACAATGATTGGAAACTCTATTTATAGAGTTCTGGAAATAACTATTTTAACAGTTATTCTGATGTGCGCGAGGCTGGGTTGTGCCACATTGGGCTATGCCAACCTCATATTGTGCCAACTTTTATTCAGTTATCAGTCGTATACTAACTGTATTTAGACGCATGGCATCATGTGATTGAGATACGCATGGTCGTGTACAGGATAGTAGACACGTCTTGAGAGATTAGTGGCATGTGTGCTACGTCATTCTGCTTTGGAAATAAAAATTGTCTCAACTCTATCTGGTTGCGCGAGCTTCAGTCAACAAGTTAAACTACGCCTGATTAGACTGCGCCTGGACACGTGGCAGCTTTTTGAGAAACGGTTGTTTGGATTGCGTCTAGGCGCAACTAAGAATTTTGTTTTAGATTGCGCCAAGGCGCAAATCATAAGACATGCAGGACAGCTGTCAACCAACTCTCCTCGAGCGGCACAATTCGAGGGATTCGAAGAGATTTTCCTAGTTTACTGTGCTGTCAGTTGTCAGTGTTTGTCAGATAATGATGACCATTAAATGTCAGATGCCACGTTGACTTTGGCGCAATATGACTCGTCGCAGTCGGATATATGGTCCAACCTGATCAATGGCGCAGTTTGATTTTTAAGCTCCATATTAGTGGCGCAGCTTGATCTTTGGGGCACAACTTAGTTGCTGAGTAATAAATACATGGCGTAACTTGATTTTTAGGCTCTACAAGGAGAACAGATTGGGAGTATACGTAGGGGGTTTTCTAGCCAAGGACACTGAGATTCTTCCACAAGAGCATCCCTGAGAAACAATAAGACTTCCACCTTGGGATCCATGTATCTTATCTGGATACCAGATAGCCGAGTCTCTTTCTAGCATTTGTTTTTTATTCCAGTACTTGTATTAACAGATTTGTTTTCGCCAGACTTTGTCATCTAGGGGTGAGCATATAACGGTTGAAAACCGAAAACCGAACCGAACCGAACCGAAATATGACAAACGATTCGGTTTTTCGGTAATCGGTTCGGTTTACGGTTTAAAAATTTGAAAATTTGAAATAACGGTTCGGTTTTCGATTCTTCATCCGAAAACCCGAACCGAACCGAAAACCGATTTAGATTTAGTAATTTATCAAACTACCCACAATATACATATACTAATGTTTATTAACCCCTAACTGAGCGCACTCTCTTCTTCTATTCTATGTCGGTGCTTCTTTGAGCACTCTCTCTATCTACCCTCAATCTATATATACTAATATCTTTCACTCTATGTAATATAACAATTCATAAATACAATAATGTCATATATTTTTTTTAAATTTTGTTATTTAAATAGGCCCATTTTGCTAAAAACTTGAAGGCCATGCACATTTGTCCATGAAACCGAACCAACCGAAAACCGAATCGAATTAATTCGGTTCGATTTTTGTTCGATTTTTTATAAAAATGGTTCGGTTTTCGGTTTTGAAAAATATGGTTTACGGTTATTTCGGTTTTCACATATTCGGTTCGGTTTGAACCGAACCGATGCTCACCCCTATTGTCATCACTATCTTTTATTCCAATATCTATATTTTTGTCTTATTATTCTCTATGTGATTATGTTCTTTCTTATATCTATGGATGATATTAGATTACATGCCAGAGACATAGTATTTGTGGACTGGAGTTCATGCTTGTATAGCGGAGTACATTCCGACAGGACCAATAGTTGGATCTCCCGTAGTCGTATTAGCTGACCATTATCACTTGGCCTGGTCTCGCACATTTTTGAACTGTGGCATGACATATATTTCCTACATGTTATACCAAAAAAAGTGTTGTAGCCAATTTATAAAACGATAATCATCATGGAGTCGACATAATCGTCCTCTATCTAAATACATAGGCGTCCTGTAATGATAATATTCCATAGAATTTGAAATACATGTGCAACCTCACAATCATTTTAATTCCACAGAAATATTATGTGGTATATATAGAAGTCATGTGAATGAGATAATGACGGAAGGTCAAAGTTTGTGAGCAAGAGTTGTTTGGATAACATATCTCCACTCGAATAATTGGTATTGTTGGTTACGGTGATCACCTAATGTTGTTAGTTAGGGCAACCTTAGTTAGCTAAACTTTTGTTTTTAAAATGATCGAAGATAATATTTCCATTAAGGATCAATGTGTCTAGCAAGGGAGAGCTTAGACAAGGGTTATTCAATTACAACGATGATTTAATTATCATTAGACTTGGAAGAAGACTACTATGAGAGTTTATCGGACCATGACACTGATTAAATGTTAGTTTTGTCTCATCGTGGTACATGATCGAACAACAAAAATCATAATTGGAGTGATGGAGGGAGAGGCTGTAATGACCCGCTCCGCACGAGGTATTTGGTGGGCTTGTTGGATGCTATCAGAATATTGGACCGTGACTTGGGGTAAAAATTAAAAGAATTGAGACTGATGCAGTCTCTTAGCTGGCTAGATGGATGAGTATTGGAGCATGGCTCGCTGGTGGAGCTACATCTAGTGGGAATACGTGTGCGATCAGAATAAGAAGACCCTTTATACAAAGTGAGCAGAACTGTCCTTCCACCTCCCTATGTCTTCATGCTTAGTAAAATAGAGTATTACGATGCTATGATTTGCCCCTAAGTGTTCTATGTTTTAGTTACAGGATAATAGAGATGCTTATATTGCCTAATATTGAAATGAACATTGAATTGCTAATGTGAATTGATGCCATAAAATGAATCGATAATGTCCTTTATGCTTAATGCAGCTGAAACAAATGAATCACTTGACTTAATGAGATGTTTTATGAATGTCACATGAGAAATGAACTGGCTATGTTATTGACTCAATGAACTGAATGAAATATTAGAATAATGTGCACTCTGTATAACTGTTACAAAGATATAAAATGTTGCATATTTCTTATAAGCAATGAAAGAATGAATAAATGTCTCTATGAAATGAATGAATGTGGTTTGTTCCTCGTTGAAAGGAATGCTATAAGAAATGTTGTAATGAATCAATGCAATGAGAAATGATAAGGCTTGGGATCGCCGAAGTTACCAAGTAGGAATGATGGTAAATGATGGAAATAAATAAGTCGTTAAACACGACTTGGAAAGATGAGATGATGAACTGTTGTCTTTACTTATTTCAATATTTTACGAATGTGATTTTGTACACGATCAAGTCGGACACGCATTCGCAAGACCATGGACAACTTATGCATAAGGTATTATTTCCTCGAACGGTACCTGCGGCGGTGGGTTCAAGTCGGCCTAGGAGGGAATCGGCGTGCTTTGGTGGCACGCGGTATTGGGACATTCATTCGGGCTCGCAACCTGGTGAATGGCACATCCCATACCCTATGAAGTCCTATATGGCAACGTCCTAAATGGTGCACTATCACCAATGAATCATGTAGTTAGGATACAGGCTAATGAATGTTTTGTGTAGGCATAGTAAGTATATCTGCTAACATGTATTTGATGCAAGTACAAGGAGTCGACTATCGATAAGAAATCACTGAAATGTGATATATTCAATACATATGTTGGTTCAACTTGCTTGCTTAACATGCTAAACAAAATGATGTTGTGATGCTGCTTTTCCAACGAGACATTCTATAACATGCTTAACATGTTAAATATAGTATGCTAAAGTGTTGTCTTGCTAAGAGTTGCCTTCACAAGAAATGTTATAAATTGCTTAACGTGATAACACCAAGTATGGTAGAATGATGTCGTACTATGAACGCTGCTCAATCATGACTTACATATAAGACTGTTGCTATAGATGAGAAATGTGAGAACATATGTTATCCCTCAATTATTGTTGCTTCCACAATAACAATATTACTGCAAGTTTACATGTCTTTTCAATGAATACTGCTTCAATTGTAAACTGATGCTAGGCCCCAACTAGAAAGATAACTCTAATGAATGCTTGCTAAAATTGATCACTTAGTGTTGGTGTAGACGAGTGGGTTGGATTCTGCTCGCCAGTACATAGATGATGTACTGACCCATGTTGTGGGCACTCTTTTAGGTGCTCGTGCTTGGGAAGTTATGTACACGAAGATTGGCTTGATCGGTCCCGCGGCATCGAAGATTTGTTGGACATGCAGAAGACCTCCTTCCAAAAGATGATATCTTATGTCTATAAAGGGCATAATATATGGAACATTGTAATTAGTTGTACCAGTAAGTTGTAAGCCAGGTCGGTATGTCGAGTTGTAATCCAATGTATCAAAGTATCAAATATAAGCTTTATGACAATTGTACAGTTGGCTATCAATGTAAAGTGAGATGTGTTATAAACTTTGTATTCCATTACAAGTCTTGTACTCTACTTTCAATTATCAATAAAGACAGCTCATTTTTACATATCTCTGTGCAACTTTAAGTTTTCTGCTTATTTTTGCTGCTACAATTCAAATAATGTGTTCTGTTCAATGAGTAAGAACGTCCTCATTAACTTCAATTTGTCTGCTTTTGCCTCTGCGATGTGTTCCTATTTGAAGATTATCAATTATATACCATCTTTGCCTTGTACAAGTGCAATACCAGACTTGTACGACATCACGCACAAGCGAGGACAATCGATTACAAGAGTTAAATACGAGTAAAATGACTCTACAGAATCGGGGCATGATAAATTGGTATCAGAGCACGGCTTTACGTCCTTGGACTCTTATTTGATTCACGTGTTTCAAATCAAAGTTGCATCGACGATTAACCAAAGTTGCTTCCGCGATCACTCAACGTTGCTTCCGCGATTAAATTAAAGATTGCTTTCGCGATTATTCCGTTGTCGTTTCTATAATCATTCCAAGTTGTTTTGTCTGAAAATTTTGTTAACCCTCCTGGTGGCTCACTGGATGTTTCATACAATAAGTCTAAATACATTGAGATGCCCATGAATGAATGCTTGTTATTGGTTTGGACACTAATGACCCCATAATGACTCGATGCCATAGTATGTTATATTATAAATGATATTCGAAATGTGGGAATAGAGAAAAGTTGCTATTTGTGTTGGAACATGTTTGAGAGTTACACGTTATGTTGGGAAATAATATTGAATGGAATAATTGAGGGATAAGTTTAACAGAATTGCTAAGTTGACTCATGTGTGGTGCCTTACGAATTTGAGACCCTAAGAATGTTGCCTTATAACTTGAGATCCTGAGATGTTGGCTTTATGTTGTGATCATTTAGATCACGAATGTCCGGAATAGATTTGAGTTGGTATTATTTGGGGATGGGTTCGTTTTTGAGTGGTATATTGCCTCTACCACTTCGAAATGAGATGTATCGTGACCCTTTCCATCGGATAATAATGAGTCTATATGTGAGCCTTGGGTAGTACCGAGACTTAGCTGGGAGTCATGCCATATTACTAGATGACTTGAGTGTTCCTTGACGGTGACGTTATGATGTGTAGCGAGATTGTTGAAAAGTTTAACGAGTGCCTTGGTTGGGAATTGCTCAGTCTGACGATGGCTCAGACTAGCACGATGATAGTTATACTATGAGTAATAAATTTGGTTAGCGAACATTGTGTGGCTTAGAACCTTGAACGATAGTTGCGACTAGTTGGATGAGAATCATGTGTGGCTATTAAAAGTTGGTTGCTAAATTGACGTTTTGGAAATATTGTCGGTGACTAGAATAAGTATTGGAAATCTGTGCTATGATCCTCAGGTGCGATAGATGCTAATCCATCTTGACCCCAAGAAATATAATCAAAAGTATGAGATCGTACTAGGCAAAATAGATAGTCGTTGCATATGTGCATGTATGCAGAGGAATTTAAGTGTATCACAAAGGTAACAAGTAATGACCCTAAATAATTGTGTTGCATAGAAAATGGTTAATTGATACGTGAATTGTCGGATTGAATGGAATAAACTACTCGACCCTTGCGGTATGATATTTTAAGAATGTCCATATGAGATGTTGATGGCTGGAAAACAAATAGGATTGAGAACCACGAAATGTGTTGGATAGAGTCGGTAGATAGTGTGACGGTATAGACGACTGTCAGTTGGGATATAGATTGTTGGAGTATGACTTAGTGGTATGACTTGTCATACAGACCGAATAGTATGATTCTATAGTATTGTTGTGACTCTATTAGAATCGTTGTCCCTTGAATAATTAGCCTCGGTATATAGGTCCGTATGGGTTTGAAGGAATTGGAATAGAAATTGGATCATTGGATAATTTACTTGATGGATTATTAGATCATTAGAAATCATATGTCGGATTGGGATTTAGACCGTAATGTTGCTAGATCGATCTTAGTCGATCGTTGGGTAAGTCTAGAATGAGCCTCTGTGGGAATTAATTCCTTGAGAATGACCCTGAATAGATATATTTGACCCTAGCGACTGTGGGTTGCATAACCAAGTGTCGGCATAGTCGATAATGACGATTAGTTATTCAGATTGAGTTGATACCCATAGGTTTGGGGTAGAGTTCTTGAGAACTGTCGGTTGCTTGTTGGTACTAAGAATAAGAAACTAGTATAACTCTAGTAGCTGTCCGCACTAGGGGAGTCACCTGAATGATTAGGTTTAGTTATCGATATAGCTAGCCATAGAGACTTGACCGAATAATGGGATGACCATTGGCGACCCGTAGGATAACCTTTTGGTATTGAACAAGAGATGGTGATGACCTTGTCAGGCCCCGATCTGGGAAATCGCTCGTCCTCGCTAGATTTTATCCGAATTATCGTCCTCGCTGGGGCGTGATGCCGCACGAGCCTGAAGTTGCGCACGTACAAGGCAAGATAACGGTTCACATAGTGATTATCTCAAATTCGTAATGTAAGCAGCGGAAGAAAACAAAGAATAACATAAGAATCTCTTTTATCGATTATGAACTGAAGGTTACAAAGGCTCTGAATAGCCCAACATATAAATTTCAATTGGCTACAATGCTCATGATCTCTCTAGCTCATAAAGGATTACATTGTTCCATACATCATGCCTCTATATAGCCACCAAGTAGTCCTCGACCGAACATCTCTATGTCGCAAGTCCGAACGCCTATACGGAAGCTCCTCTTGAACGCCAAGGACTCCATGCCTCGGCACGTCCAAGCCAAGCTCCGCCCCGAGCCGATCATAATCTGAGCCTGCACATAAACTAGTGGGGGATTAGTGCTTTCGTCCTCGCTTCACACTGATCAAGACCCGCTCGCACCCAAACCAAACACTAAATACATTTAGTGAACATGCATCTTAATTTGTGATCTTTCTATTTAGCCTTAGGATCGGTTTCATGGCAATATTCAGCATAACGACTTAATATGAATGTGTCCACATCCCGTGTTCCTGGAGCAGATACAATTAGGCATAGTAGGAACATAAACATAGTGATCGTGCACATCCGGTCCCATTTCCTTAGCCTGCAGTGGTTAGAACTTAACATAAGCAACATACGAATCACTAAACCGACCAATCATAAACTTAGACAATGCATAAGGGTCGCAGGCCCTGCACCTGCACCCGACTCTCATCTCATCCTACCGGCCCTATCTATATGAAGGTCACGGTGTTTCGTACCGTAATGGACTTGGCATCTCTTATGTGTAAGCCTACAATCGCTTCGATACGGGTTGCTAGCCCAGTATCCGAAGGATCCCAAACTTACGGATATCATAGCTTATCACAGCACTGGATGGTCGCAATCCGTCCGAATGTTGTGCACCATAAATACCACACATAATTCCCTCCTAGGCCGAACGGTCCCGGCGCCCCGGCGTAACCGTTCAAGGGAAGCCGTACCCGTGCACGGGCCATCCGAGTCCATTGACCATGCAATACGCGCCATAGCAAACACACATAACAATTCAACCAAATCCTCCGTTTCATAAACATAGTCTCGATCCATAAACAGTTTCCCGTGCCATAAACATATTCGCGTCTCATAAACATAATCCACCATTCATATGGGGAGCTCCGTCGGCGTTATGCCCCAACACATCCATATTGATGCACGACGCCCAACGGCTTAGTCATCTCGTACTCATATTCACGTGTCCCATTCATAATGTTATTTGCATAGCCTACTTCCGTATTTACTTAGTTATTTCATCGCTTCCGTGCACGAGGGCACGTTTACGCCATAATCAATGTTCTACGCCTAGTGTTCAATGTTCTCGGAGGCGTGCATGTGATGCACATCTCAATATCATCTTTCAATGTTCTACCATCATTGCCCTACCGCGACTCGTATACTTGATGTACGTCGCTTCAATTGTTCGATTGTTCAATGTTCTACCTTAGTGTTCAACGCATACTTAGACCTTTCATCGCCGAGCCACGCTCGCTAACTCAATAACAACTTACACATACCATAACATATTTTATTAGACGTGAAGGAATAGGGAGAGAGATTTAAGAACCCGTCCACCTTAAGCTGATACGCCTCGTCGTTTCGCTGAGTTGAAGTGGCTCGCTTCCATAACTCGATCGCATAGCTAACTCCCGGACTTAGCCATTCCTTTGAGCTACTCGGTTGATTTGGCCTATCGCGCCCATGCCACAATCCGTTGTAAGGCCATAATTTGGTTTCGCGGACACTTCATTGCATAAGGCAAAATTTCGACCTCTTATCGTCCAGCATAAAAGCATAGCCTGCACACCAGATCAACTAAAGTCAGCACTTGCTCAAACGGGACTTATCCTTTGCATCGATTCGATTCATAGATTCCAACCGACTCAAAGCTTACCTTTGGCCAACGTAACTCTTGCATCGATTCGTATCGATACTTCATCGGGTCAACGCAACTCTTCGAGTCAACGACTCATCGTAATGCACCGATGCGGAGCGGGGCATTACATAATATACCACTCAAAATCAGGTTCGTCCTCGAACCGAAACCAACACTTAATCTGAGTGTCTCGCATAGATCGTTTCACGATCTCGTGCTACTACCGTTGGAATCATACAACTTAGTTTGGATCATACACATATTTTAGGCGTTCCACTAATATATGCATTTCAGCCAAGCTCAGCTGTAGGATATCGGAACAAACTAACACGCTCAGCTTAAATCCTCAAGCACCCATCGTTCCTTCTTGACTTAGTCATATCTTAGCGCCTATTCCAAAAATACTCCTCGTATGTGTATTCCATAACATGCGATCATCTTCCAACATCTTGCACGTAACTTAATTCAACCATAACTTCGATCTCATAAGTTTCTCGCCAGTCATCTAACACTCGCATTGCATCAAGTTATTGCACATCCGTTCGCAATAATTCCCCGCAACGCCTATTCGTCCAACCGTTTATCTATCTCTCACATAACTCAAGTCTTTCATCCAATCATTCATAAAATTGGCCTTAACGACATGGATTGAGTCCAACATGTCACAAATTTCTTTGTCTACAATCCGTACTAAGTCTCGCACACAACTATCCCAATACGACCCACGTTCTCAAACCATATACATATCGCGTCTGGGGCTACCCCCGCTAGGTAACTTATCCAGACATCATGCTTAATCTCTCCCGACCCAGAGGTCAACTTGAGTCTACAATGCTCAAAGATAACAATCTTTTCGACCCAAGGTCTCTGATGACACGCCTATCTCCGATTCTCGACCGAGTACGAATCCTTTACTTAGTCCCCAATTCAATCCCGACTAGTTCGTTTCGTAATATCGATGGTGCGCTCAACACGCATAACCTAACCGTTACTCAAACCGATCTTCTACACAACTCTTAGGGTCGTTCGTCGCTCTCGTGCATTGCAGAATCCTTACAATCGCCTTACCGCATCGCTATGCTAAGCACGTTCCTCAACATATACTCGATCATTCCTTATCCTCAACATGTACTACCTCATTCCTTATCCTTCTTACGCGACTTCTTTAGGGTCATCCTATGGGACTTCAACATTCATTTGATTTGGCGGTCAAGTCTTCTAGGGTCTTCTGTCCCGAAACTACGCTCGATAATTGAAGATCATCAACGAGGGACAGTTAACACGAACCATCTTATATCCTATCGCGGAGCCAAATTAATTTTCGACAATTCCTATACGCCTTTACCCAATCCAACATAGCTTACCAATCCACACTTCATCTACCCTCGCGCAACTGATGCGCCGTTGCTGCTCGAATGACTCATGCACTTGTGCGCCGTTACTATTCGGATCACTTATGCATTACCGTTAACAATATCGTAATCGAGCAATATTTGTTCGCCTCCGTACGAGTTTATCCACTCACGGCCAATATCTGACACACTTCTAGGCTTATCGCACAATCCTCAATTCTACCTTCGCATCAAACCACGAGTCCATATCAAATTTGCCATGCCTCGCAAGTTCAATCATTCTCGCTGGATGAATCACCATACCAGCGCTCACGCGGAATGATCGTTCTAATTTGATATGACGCATGTGCGAGGCTGGTGTTGTGCTCGCTCAAGACAAGAATGTCAACATAGTGGTGATCTGCGAAGCAATCCATACACTTTCTTTTTCTTTCGAGTAACATCCGTCCACTCTTAAATTTTTCGAAGCACTCCTACTATTATCATCTCAATTGCCATAACTTAACTTGCATCTTATTCATCCAACAACAATGCTCAACATAATTTTCGTTCATTCGATCAGAGTATCCCCGAGTTTTTGCATATCGTCTTTGATACGCCTCAATACCATCATCGATATGCATAACTTGAACATCTTCCTTTCTCATAAGCTCAAATCCGTTGCAATCATTGCCATTATCCGAACTCGAATACGAATCAAGTCTCGCACTTATCAAGATTCATTCCGTTATATAACTCACTACCAAAATCGCAACACAATTTCCAATTCACATATCCATTCTCATATCCCTAACTCGCACTTCCAAAATCGTGCTACCGACACCTCGCGCTAACCAAATTTTGTTCGCATAATTTCTCCGTGCCTACTCAATTCATTCCAAAGAAGTCTCCGTACTAACTCAACATAAGTTCGACCGGGTCGACTATTTCCTCCACGTAACATTCTTTCGATATGCTCAACTTATTGTTCGACTTACACTTAACGAATCCTCGTCCGACGTATCATCCATAGGTATAACTTCGCACATAATCGTTCAACTCAATTTATCGAAGCATACTTGCATCGACTTCTATCAAGGCATTCCCACTCGAGTCTCGTTACTACTCCGTCCGTTGAGGACAAACATATCGTAACCACATAATCGTCTCGACGTAACCTATCGTAAGTCACCAACCGGCTTAACATAGCTATCGCTAAGTGGTATTCCATATACCACTCAGAAATCGAGCCTATCGTTATCGATATAATATCTCACTGCATCGATCACACAATTGGTATTGCATATACCACTCGAAATCGAGTCATACTCGACATCACATTCCGCATAGGTCCGACATCTATCTCAATAAACTATTCTGTATGACGATCCTTCCGATCCCAGCTCTAGCGTTAGCTCAAGTTTGACACACATTCAATCTAACCGTACCATGGCGATCGTATCGATCACGCCCGCAACATTCGCTTATTCAAAGCTCAACGTGACATTTGGCCAACATACATGTTCGCCTACCCAACTCGATTCGTTATTATCGCATCCACGATTTTCTAATCCCGCTCATTACAACTCGTGCAACAACTCATTCTCGATACTTAAGGTCTTTACTCAATCTCGTACGACATATCGCTATCCATCCGCATAGCTATACCACACGCATCATACCATATCGACTCGTTGCACTGACGCAACGAACGATTCACGACTTGCTGCACTCCGTGCAACCAACAACACATAACCATTCGCGTAGCCACATAATACGCATCGTCTCACATATCGATCCGTTGCACTTCGTGCAACCAACAACACATATTTCCTCGCACTTCGTGCGACCAACAACACATATATCATTGCACTTCATGCAACCAACATCACCATATTCGTTGCACTTCGTGCAATCAACGACTCATAACTTTCTTACACTTCGAGAAACCATAATCTCGTAATCCGTTGTACTTCGTGCAACCAACACTCCATAACTCGTTGCACTGCGTGCAACTAACGTTCTCCGATGGCACCCGAAGATAGCGTAATAGTCACGACATACTTGTGGCAGACGTACTCACTTTATATAGACTTATTGTATGGAACATCTAATGTAGCGTCGAGCAGATCCATGAGCCATGCGGTTGCAGAAACAACTTAGAGTCAACTGAATTCGATAGCGAAGCAACTGAGGGTCAAAGATATTCATGCACGGTCCAAAGGATGGAACCGCTCTGATACCAACTTGTCACGCTCCGATCCGAGAAATCGCTTATCCTCACTAGATTTTATCCGAATTATCGTCCTTGCTGGGGCGTGATGCCGCACAAGCCTGGAGTTGCGCTCGTGCAAGGCAAGATAACGGTTCATATAGTGATTATCTCAAATTCGTAACGTAAGTAGCGAAAGAAAACAAATAATAACATAAGAATCTCTTTTGTTGATTATGAACTGAAGGTTACAAAGACTCTGAATAGCCCAACACAAAATGCCAATTGGCTACAACGCTCATGATCTCTCTAGCTCACAAAGGATTACATTGTTCCATACATCATGCCTCTATATAGCCACCAAGTAGTCCTCGGCCGAACATCTCCATGTCGCAAGTCCGAACGCCTATGCGGAAGCTCCTCTTGAACGCCAAGGACTCCATGCCTCGGCACGTCCAAGCCAAGCTCCGCCCCGAGCCGATCATAATCTGAGCCTGCACATAAACTAGTGGGGGATTAGTGCTTTCGTCCTCGCTTCGCACTGATCAAGACCCGCTCGCACCCAAACCAAACACTAAATACATTTAGTGAACATGCATCTTAATTTGTGATCTTTCTATTTAGCCTTAGGATCGGTTTCATGGCAATATTCAGCATAACGACTTAATATGAATGTGTCCACATCCCGTGTTCCTGCAGCAGATACAGTTAGGCATAGTAGGAACATAAACATAGTGATCGTGCACATCCCGTCCCATTTTCCTTAGCCTGCAGTGGTTAGAACTTAACATAAGCAACATACGAATCACTAAACCGACCAATCATAAACTTAGACAATGCATAAGGGTCGCAGGCCCTGTACCTGCACCCGACTCTCATCTCAGCCTACCGGCCCTATCTATATGAAGGTCACGGTATTTCGCACCGTAATGGACTTGGCATCTCTTATGTGTAAGCCTACAATCACTTCGATACGGGTTGCTAGCCCAGTATCCGAAGGATCCCAAACTTACGGATATCATAGCTTATCACAGCACTGGACGGTCGCAATCCGTCCGAATGTTGTGCACCATAAATACCAAACATAATTACCTCCTAGGCCGAACGGTCCCGGCGCCCCGGCGTAACCGTTCGAGGGAAGCCGTACCCGTGCACGGGCCATCCGAGTCCATTGACCATGCAATACGTGCCATAGCTAACACACATAACAATCCAACCAAATCCTCCGTTTCATAAACATAGTCTCGATCCATAAACGGTTTCCCGTGCCATAAACATATTCGCGTCTCATAAACATAATCCACCATTCATATGGGGAGCTCCGTCGACGTTATGCCCCAACACATCCATATTGATGCACGACGCCCAATGGCTTAGTCATCTCGTACTCATATTCATACGTCCTATTCATAATGTTATTCGCATAGCCTACTTCCGTATTTACTTAGTTATTTCATAGCTTCCGTGCACGAGGGCACGTTTACGCCATAATCAATGTTCTACGCCTAGTGTTCAATGTTCTCAGAGGCGTGCACGTGATGTACATCTCAATATCATCTTTCAATGTTCTACCATCATTACCCTACCGCGACTCGTACACTTGATGCACGTCGCTTCAATTGTTCGATTGTTTAATGTTCTACCTTAGTGTTCAACGCACACTTAGACCTTTCGTCTCCGAGCCACGCTCGCTAACTTAATAACAACTTACACATACCATAACATATTTTATTAGACGTGAAGGAATAGGGAAAGAGAGTCAAGAACCCGCCCACCTTAAGCCGATACGCCTCGTCGTTTTGCTGAGTTGAAGCGGCTCGCTTCCATAACTCGATCGCATAGCTAACTCCCGGACTTAGCCATTCCTTTGAGCTACTCGGTTGATTTGGCCTATCGCGTCCATGCCACAATCCGTTGCAAGGCCACAATTTGGTTTCGCGGATACTTTATTGCATAAGGCAAAATGCCGACCTCTTATCGTCCAGCGTAAAAGTATAGCCTACACACCAGATCAACTAAAGTTAGCACTTGCTCAAACGGGACTTATCCTTTGCATCGATTCGATTCATAGATTCCAACCGACTCAAAGCTTACCTTTGGCCAACGTAACTCTTGCATCGATTCGCATCGATACTTCATCGGGTCAACGCAACTCTTCGAGTCAACGACTCATCGTAATGCACCGATGCGGAGCGGGACATTACAGACCTAAGGAAGTATATGCTTCAACTTGTGCCTTAGAGAAGTTTGACCCTTGTGAAGTTATGTGTCGGTCTATAGTGGAAACTGCAATCATGGATAAAAACTTGAGTGGTGCGTACCGAGCAGTGAATTGTTCCATGTGATGGAATTGTCCACTCACAACGAGAATGTTGGATCAGTATTTAAAGTTTGGTAGCTAGGTTAACCTTGACCGTCGCATAGAATTGTACCCTTGGTTCGGTAATTGATAGTAAGTGACCCTAAGATTGTTTCCTTTAAAAAAGATGAATTGCCTCGGTAGAAAAATATTGTTGGATTCGGAAAGGAATAGAATTATATATTGGTTGTCGTGAACATTTAGTATGGTTGGCTCTAAGTTAGACCCTTGGTCCAAATATTAGAAATATTATGCTCGGGTAAGTAAATTATTTGAATTGTCCCTAATGATAAGTGGTGTGGCTTGAAAGATAACGATTGTCGCGAGAGAAAGAATCAATAAGTCAATTGAAAGGATGCTAAATAGGATTTAGAGAAGAGAGTGGCGCCTATGGCATATCGAATTGCACTAACACGAAAATTGGCTGAAATACATATATTTTGGGGACGTCTAAAATATGTGTATGGATCCAACCAAAGTGATAGTTGCAACAGATATAACACTGATGGGAGAGCTTATCGAATCGCACTAGCATGAACTTTGGCTGAAATGTATATGTTTTAGGGATGCCTAAAAGATGTGTATGAATCCAAATGAAGTGGTAAGCTGCGACGAAGATAATCATGCTAGGAGAATGTTGGTGAATCAATGAGAAATTGCAAGTATTTTAGAAAAGAGAAAAGACGGATTGAATCATTGATGGATTAAGTAATAGAGTTGGATAAAAATCTCAAGCTTTTCTAGAGTGCCGAAATAAATATTGAATTGAAGCTGAATGAGTAACTCGTTGTGACTAAGTGAATTAGTAGAATGAGTTGTCCCTTAAGTTTCGAGGACGAAACATTTTTTGAGTGGTATATTATGTAATGCCCCGTTCCGCACGGGACATTTGGTGGGCTTATTGGATGCTATCGGAATATTGGACCGTGATTTGGGGTAGAAATCAAAAGAATTGAGACTGATGTAGTCTCTTAGCTGGCTAGATGGATGAGTATTGGAGCATGGCTCGCTGGTGGAGCTACATCCAGTGGAAATACGTGTGCGATCGAAATAAGAAGACCTTTTATACAAAGTGAGGGGAATTGTCCTCCCTTCTCCTTATGCCTTCATGCTTAGTAAAATAGAGTATTGCGATGCTATGATTTGCCCCTAAATGTTTTATGTTTTAGTTGCTGGATAATAGAGATGCTTATATTGCCTAATATTGAAATGAACAACACATGAACATTGAACTGCTAATGCGAATTGATGCCATAAAATGAATCGATAATGTCCGTTATGCTTAATGCTGCTGAAACAAATGAATCACTTGACTTAATGAGATGCTTTGTTAACGTCACATGAGAAATGAATTGGCTATGCTATTGACTCAATAAACTGAATGAAATGCTAGAATCATGTACACTCTGTATAACTGTTGCAAAGATATAAAATGTTGCATGTTTCTTATAAGCAATAAAAGAATGAATAAATGTCCCTATGAAATA
Organism: Iris pallida; assembly: GCA_029216955.1. Lineage (NCBI taxonomy): Eukaryota > Viridiplantae > Streptophyta > Magnoliopsida > Asparagales > Iridaceae > Iris > Iris pallida. Next base: position 44,598,587 of record JANAVB010006599.1, read on the forward strand.
AATGAATTTGGTTTGTTCCTCGTTGAAAGGAATGTTATGAGAAATGTTGCAATGAATCAATACAATAAAAAATGATAAGGCTTGGAATCGCCGATGTCACCAAGTGGGAATGATGGTAAATGATGGAAATGAATAAGTCGTTGAACACGACTTGGAAAGATGAGATGATGACCTATTATCTTTACTTATTTCAATATTTTACAAATGTGATTTTGTTCACGATCGGGTCGGATACGCATTCGCATGACCATGGACAACTTATGCATAAGGTATTATTTCCTCGAACAGTACCCACGGCGGTGGGATCGAGTCGGCCTAGGAGGGAATCGACATGCTTTGGTGGCACGTGATATTGGGACATTCATTCGGGCTCGCAACCTGGTGAGTGGCACATCCCATACCCTATGAAGTCCTATATGGCAACGTCCTAAATGGTGCACTATCACCAGTGAATTATGTAGTCAGGATGTACGCTAATGAATATTTTATGCAGACAGAGTAAGTATATATGCTAACCTGTATTTGATGCAGGTACAAGGAGTCGGCTATCGGTAATCTATGAAGTCCTATATGGCAACGTCCTAAATGGTGCACTATCACCAGTGAATCATGTAGTCAGGATGCACGCTAATGAATATTTTGTGCAGGCAGAGTAAGTATATCTGCTAACCTGTATTTGATGTTGTGATACTGCCTTTCCAACGAGAAACTCTATAACATGCTTAACATGTTAAATATAGTATGCTAAAGTGTTGCCTTGCTAAGAGTTGCCTTCACAAGAAATGTTATAAATTGCTTAACGTGATAACACCAAGTATGCTAGAATGATGTCGTACTATGAACGCTGCTCAATCATGACTTACATATAAGACTGTTGCTATAAAAGAGAAATGTGAGAACATATGTTATCCATCAATTACGGTTGCTTCTACAAGAACAATACTACTGCAAGTTTACATGTCTTTTTAATGAATACTGCTTGAACTATAAACTAATGCTAGGCTCCAACTAGAAAGATCACTCTAATGAATGCTTGCTAAAATTGATCACTTAGTGTTGGTTTAGGCGAGTGGGTTGGATTCTGCTCGCCAGTACATAGATGATGTACTGACCCATGTTGTGGGCACTCTTTTAGGTGCTCGTGCTTGAAAAGTTTTGTACACGAAGATTGGCTTGATCGGTCCCGCGGTATCGAAGATTTGTTGGACATGCAGAAGCTCTCCTTACAAAAGATGATGTCTTCTGTCTATAAAGGACATAATGTATGGAACATTGTAATCAGTTGTACCAGTGAGTTGTAAGCCAAGTCGGTATGTCGAGTTGTAATCCAATGTATCAAAGTATCAAATGTAATAAGCTTTATGGCATTTGTACAGTTGGCTATCAATGTAAAGTAAAATGTGTTGTAAACTTTGTATTCCATTACAAGTCCTGTACTCTATTTTCAATTATCAATAAAACAACTCATTTCTACATATCTCTGTGCGTCTTCAAGTTTTCTGCTTATTTTTGCTGCTACAATTCAAATAATGTGTTCTATTTAATGAGTAAGAACGTCATCATTAACTTCAATTTGTCTGCTTCTGCCGCTGCGATGTGTTCTTATTTGGAGATTATCAATTACTAGCATATGTGCACGTGCCTTGCACGTATTTTAATATTCTTTTAGTTAATTTAGAAAAACTCTTTAGGAAGATCAAGGGATAGTCTTCATAATTATTAAGTTGTCTTTATTAAAATTAGTGAACCATTTTTAATTAGTATAGACATGTAAGGATATTTTTGGAATTCAAAAGTTTCACCATCAAGTTTTCCTATTATATAGTAGAATAGATATAACATCTTTGCCTTGTACAAGTGCAATACCAGACTTGTACGACATCACGTCCAAGCGATGACGATCGATTCCAAGAGTTAAATGAGAGTAAAATGACTGCGAAATTGGGGTGTGGCAGAGGCGACATGAATTGACTTCGAAAGTAAGGATATGAGATACGAGAAAAAAGTGCAATATATATGTTATATTGGAGTTGGATAAGGGTCAGGAACTTACAGGAGGGGGAGGGGGATGGGAGGAGGGTATTTCAGATTAAAAGTGGGGTTATTGAGAAAATTGGAGGAATGTAAGGGTTGGATAGTTGAGAGATGGGCTATGGACGAAGTGAGCTGTAGCAGGTGAGAAAGATATGAGTGAAGTGAAGTGTGAAATAATGGGTGAGAAAAAAAAGAAGTGATACAAGAGTTGTGCAAGGGATATTAGGGTGCGACCAAGGGGTTGAAATTTGAGACCAAATTAGACTTAGGTTAAGCTTAGTGACAGTTGAGGCGGCTAAAAGATATTTCTCATCCAAGAAAAGTCCACATATGAAATATATAGAATGAGACCTAGATTTTTCAACAATTCTCGTAACAACTTTTCAATAATCGGAGGGTCTATAGAAAGTTTTTACTTTGTACAACATTCTAAATTATAGGGACCTGTGATAGATTTCTAGGTTCATTAAATACTAATATTTTAATCCAATTTTATTATGTTATTATTAAATTATTTGTGTTAGATATTTAGTATATTTTTGTTTTGGTCCTAGATAATACATCAAGAAAGATATGTGTCTCTTAGTTATTTAAGACGTAAGAAGCCAATGATTTCAATAGCTACGTACATCACTTATGGATAGCTATACATACATATGTTTTCCTTCTTATTGTTGTTGAACCACTTTTTTTTTTACTCGTATTGTATTATCTTATTCTCTTATAATAGTTAGAAAAGACAAGCCATTCACTTTCATTTCATTGCAGCTTAAATGGTTTAATTATGACATACGAGAAACAAGCCAATGCAGATTGTAGGACTGTACAATTGAAGGTCTCGTCCTAACATGAAAATATGCTTTCAATTTTACATTTTTCATGGTTTCCAATTGTTACATAAAAAAAAATTTCTTCTCTTTTTTCCCACTGGGCAGCAAAGGAAAAAGTTTTTTAAAAAAAGTGAAATATGAAAGGAAGAACGTTACATGTAAATATCATCTACTTTGATGCGTAACATGGCCTTTAAATTATATCGTCACTCAAATTTAAGCACTATTGAAAATCGGACCGTACTTGTCTTACAACTTTAAGGTTCATATTATCATAAATAAGACATTGGAGGAGCTTAAGAGTGGTGGAATGTTGCCGCTGGTGCCTAATAGTGAAAAATCTCTCTCATATAGAGTATTGAGTAGGGGTGAGTATCGGTTCGGTTCGGTTCGGTTCGGTTCGGTTCGGTTCAAACAGAACCAAATATGTGAAAACCGAAATAATCGTAAATCGTATTTCTCAAAACCGAAAATCGAACCGTTTTTATAAAAACCGAACAAAACCGAACCGAATTAATTCGGTTCGATTTTCGGTCGGTTCGATTTCATGGGCCAATGTGCATGGCCTTCAAGTTTTTAGCAAAATGAGCATATTTAAATAACAAATTTTTAAAAAATATATGACATTATTGTATTTATGAATTGTTATATTACATAGAGTGAAAGATATTAGTATATATAGATTAATGGTAGATAGAGAGAGTGCTCAAAGAAGCACCAGCATAAAATAGGAGAAGAGAGTGCGCTCAGTTAGGGGTTAATAAACATTAGTATATGTATATTGTGGATAGTTTGATAAATTACTAAATCTAAATCGGTTTTCGGTTCGGTTCGATTTTTCGGATGAAGAACCGAAAACCGAACCATTATTTCAAATTTTTAAAATTTTAAACCGTAAACCGAACCGATAACCGAAAAACCGAACCATTTGTCATATTTCGGTTCGGTTCGATTCGGTTTTCGGTTTTCAACCGTTATATGCTCACCCCTAGTATTGAGTATTGAAATATATAACATTGAAGAAGAAGGGTGGAAAGTGTATTTCCATATTTCCTTCGTCTTTCTAGTATGAAAATTAATTGTACTTGATCTAACAGTATCGATTAATTTGTCTAAATGCAAATAATAGAGATTAAATTGTGGTGGATAAGGGCGATGATGAGTCTGGTCTGTGCGATGCGGGACATCCACAACGTCGGAGGACTGACGAAAAATGGTCTGGCCACGATCTGAGCTGGCGTGAGACGGAATGGGACGTCCCGTACATGAAAACTCATCGGCTAGGGCGTTGTGCGGACGGTCGAGGACCGGCACCATTCTACCACGGATATAAACGGCGGCTGACCACGCGGCCCGTCGTGCGGCGCCCAATGGGCATCGGGAAGACGTAGTAAGGACGTCGTGCGCATAGAACGGGTGGCTGGACGGAACCGGCTGTCGTAGGCGTCGTGAAGACGTCGAGGGCGCCTTCGGCGTCGTGGGCTAAGCGTGGCGTTGAGTTGCTAGCGTCAAAAGACGCCGGCCGTCCCGTGAGGCTCTGAAGCGCGCGGAGTGCGCGAGACGTACGTGCCGGGCAATGATGAAAAGTCAGTGCGGACAGGATCCGCACAAAAAGTCCGAAGCGACTTGACGACCGGCTAAAAATCGGATGCGGGGAGACAGAATTTAACTGAGCTCGCACGTGCTGGAATTTAAAAAAAAAAATGTGGTGGATATGTTATTTGGATTGGAAGACACAATTGTAATTGTATGTGGCAAAACTCTTTCCCATATTTAAAAAATTGAAATCTAAACATCACAGAACAATATAATTTCAGTTCGGATTGCAGTTTTTGACCGCACCAGAGAACATGGAACCAACATCTGAATTTATAGGGACCCGCAGCAAAATTTCCCTCCAGATTTTCCTTTCGTTTAGGTCGAAGCCGTCCCGGACGGATCCAGCGGCCCATGTCGTTCTTGAGGCACATCTCCCGACAGGAGATCCGCTAGAGCGACACGTGGACCCGCAATCACATCGGTGGGCCAAAGGACAGGCAGCATTGGGCCCCTTGCCATTGGGCCAGGTTTCACACGGCAGCCACGAGGGGTTCAGGGCACTAGCCTACAAAAGAGGGAGGCGGTGAGTCATCACCTCTTTAGATTCCAAGCCCATGTCTTCGAAAGGGACTTCTCCTTTTGTTCGCCCACCTCTACTTTTTAGTAAATTATTCTTCTGCCCCTACCATAACTTATTTTACCATCATTATATTTCTTGAATAAATCACAATTAGTACATAATAAATAACTAAATAAAAAGTTAATGTACTAAGGTCAAATTCTTAGAACAATGAAGACGTGTATATATATAGAGGCATACTTGGTTGTAGGGGTGAGCAACGGTTCGGTTCGGTTCGGTTCAAACCGAATCGAATATGTGAAAACCGAAATAACCGTAAACCGTATTTCTCAAAACCGAAAACCGAACCGTTTTTATAAAAACCGAACAAAACCGAACCGAATTAAATAAAAATGAGCAATGTGCATGGCCTTCAAGTTTTTAGCAAAATGAGCATATTTAAATTAAAAAAATTTAAAAATATATGACATTATTGTATTTATGAATTGTTATATTACATAGAGTGAAAGATATTAGTATATATAGATTGAGGGTAGATAGAGAGAGTGCTCAAAGAAGCACCGACATAGAATAGGAGAAGAGAGTGCGCTCAGTTAGGGATTAATAAACATTAGTATATGTATATTGTGGGTAGTTTGATAAATTACTAAATCTAAATCGATTTTCGGTTCGGTTCGATTTTTCGGATTAAGAACCGAAAATCGAACCGTTATTTCAAATTTTCAAAATTTTAAACCGTAAACCGAACCGATAACCGAAAAATCGAACCGTTTGTCATATTTCGGTTCGATTTGGTTCGGTTTTCGGTTTTCAACCGTTATATGCTCACCCCTACTTGGTTACATACACAAACCCATAAGTCAGACAGTATGATAATAAGCAACATCTCGAGAGAGCAGTCCATCGCTTCTCCTTCACACCCTCATCTCTCTACCATTGTGCCACCGTCTCTCCCTCTCCCCTTCTCATTTCTCTTATCAGTACCGCCACCTTCATTCATCATCTGTCTTTGGCCAGCCCTACTGTCACCACCATCGCTCTTCTGCCCCTCCATCTCCTATTCCTCTGCTCCACTAGATCCCACCAAAATCGATCGCAGCTAACCAACCCCGCTCGGGATTGAGTTTCGCCGCCATCTCCTCCTCCCTTGTTTTGGATTCATTCAGGATAGAGCCCCGCCGTCACGCGCCTCCATTCGAAATCCAGCTCCTCCGCCATACACCACCACCAATATCGATAGCATCTACCCACCTCCGCTCGGATCGAATTCTGCCGCCATCTCCTCCTCCAATGTTTCGGATTCATTCATGATAAAACTTCGCCGCCACGCACCTCCGTTCGAAATCCATCTCCTCCATATATTCGTATACTATCTCCTCCTCCCTGGCTTACTTCTATGCCAACATCCTTGTTAAAAATTCGAACATAAGATTGACTAGACTGTACCCAAAAGTACCTTATAGTAATTGCAAATTTAAGCACAAATCCTATTGGCACTTTCGCGATCATCCAAACAACATAGTGGAAATAAAAGGCATCATATGCACAAAAAATTTACTTCCGCGTTCCACTGCGTGCATCTAAACAATCCCTAAAACATAATAATAAACTAATTCATTTGCATGTGGAGGACAATATCAAAGTAGATGTCCGAAATTACATTACGTGTGATATCTAAGACAGTTTTAGAACAAATTGAAATATAACAAACAGTACACAATGCAGAAAACATAAACACCTAAAGCATACTTATAATTTACTAGTAAATGCACATGCTTTGCACGTATAAGTAACGTATAATAAAATATTATTCAATTATAGTCAACTATTTTTTCTAACTCATGTGGTTAAGGTGAGTGGTATTCTTCTTGTTGGTTGAGTTCAATTCCTCATGTTGAACATATTTAATAAATTTAAACTTTTTTCAACAATTATTTTACATAATTTTTTTAAAAATTAAATGGTATATGATATACATACGACTTAGACGGCTCATTCTTGAGTAGTTTTGAAATCCTCTTATATTAGTAGAGATGAGTACAATTAGAATATATACGAATTTGGGGATACCAAAGATCAACATATCCAAAATATATAAGATGTATTTATACATTTCCGGAAGCACGAAAACAATTCGTATTTTTTTCATACAATATCCAAAACGAGAAATTATGAAGTAGTAAATAATTTTTCACAGTGGTAATTATACATGTTTTTTTTTTGGTAAATTAGTAAATAAGATATTTGTTTGTGTGAAGACATTCATACCCTTCCTATTTTGTCATTTGCTCCCTCCCCCACACGTCTCTTCCTAGCTCCTTATAAACCCCACAACTCTCTCTCCAACCAAAGAAAATAAGAAGAAGAAGAAGAAGAAGAAGGGAAGAAAGCAAAGAAAAAAAGAAGAAATTTTTTTTTCTCTCTCTCTCCGTCCATCCTCAATTTCATACTATTCACCACCATCATCATCATCACAATTCAGCACATAATTCCTCCTGTGGATTGAAACAGAGGGGGCATGGGAACGAGTAGCTTCTTCTTCTCCGGAGCCTGCTCCGACGCCTCCGTCATCATGATCACCAGCTTCTTCCGCCACAAGCTGCTGTAGAGGGGGCTCATGAGGACATTGCGGTCTTGAAGCAAAATACTCGAACTTTGCTCCTTGGTAGGAAAAGGAACGGAGAGAACGATGGCAGGAAGGAGGGCCTACGGAGGCTCGGACATGGCGGCTCTGCTACAAAAGGAAGGGATCACTCCCCACGCTCTGCAAGCTCTGCTTGCTTCTTCTTCTTCTTCTTCTGGTTCTGCTCGTGCTGGGTTTGATGGTAAATTTATATTCTATGGATTTATCTTTAGAGTCTGATTGGTAACGGTGTTTTCACCGGTTATAGGATATTTTTGAACCGATCGTTTATGAAAATCTCAGCTTGTTAATTTTTTTGTGGCACTGTTTTTTGTCGGCTCAAAAAGTTTCTAAAATTGATGTAATATAATTTTTTTGACTTTATAAATACCCTAAATCTGTAGGTTTTGAAGAGTTTATTATTTCATTCCATTTATATCTCCATCAAAAATATATAATTATAACTACTAATATCCTTTTCTATTTAATTTTACTAGTGTAAAAAAAATTCAGATCCGCTCGTTACTAAATTACCAAGCATGGGTGGGGTTGGACTAGTCTAAAAGTCGCTACTTAAAAATAATCAAAAATTGGACATCTCATAACCGCTCATAACCGGTACTCTAAAATCATCTCATAACCGCTACCATTACAATTGTCAAGCAGACCCTTAGTTTTATAAAGTTCACGTTAAAAAAATGTTTGAACATGTGTAACATAAACCAAATTATATAGTTAGATATCGATCTATATCAATTTCAATATTGATGTTTTAATGTTAAAGACATATTTTAATAGAGCTTAATAGAGCAGAATAGACGAAAATGATTCAAATAGCTCACCCAAAATTTTGGAAGTAAAATGTTTTTTGTTTGGTGCTTTGGATTTTAAGTTTTTTTTTTGATAAATGCTTTGTTTTAGGAAAATTCTAGTTGTATAGAAAGATGCAAATTAATTTGGATACTTTCAATGGATCTGAATAGTTAAACACAATGTATATTTTTTCATTTATGTCATGCTTGGTTCCCAGAGTTAGGATATTGGATAAGAATTTTTTTTTACTGTGTTTAGATGACAAAGAAATTAAATAGAAAATTAAAATAATTTTCAAAGAAAAATTAATTAGAAGAAGAATGGTTCCCATCACCCCCAAGATTTAGTTTTCTATCCTAAGAATTCACTTTTCCATTTACTTTCTCGAACAAACGAATTTATTTTTTATAAAATTTACAATTTTTCAGAATAAATAAATAAATAATTTTCTTTTCTTTTCTTTCCACGAACCAAAGCAGCTCAGTTTGGGTGTTGATTACGTAGAAATGTGCTGGACAAACAGTTTCAGGTTCCAGATCCATACTGAACTTCGAGGGAGCCTGCGGGAACGCAATGAGCCAGCAGCAGTTTTATCGGGCGGCTGCAGAGGCAGAAGAAGAAGAAGGCGGCGGCGACGCCGAGGCCGAGGCGGACGGATGCCTCCGGCAGCCCGATCAGAAGAAGAGGCGCCTGACGGCCGACAAAGTGCAGTTCCTGGAGAAGAGCTTCGAGCTGGAGAACAAGCTGGAGCCGGAGAGGAAGATCCAGCTGGCGAAGGATCTGGGCCTGCAGCCGAGGCAGGTCGCCATATGGTTCCAGAACCGCCGCGCTCGGTGGAAGACGAAGCAGCTCGAGAAGGACTACGCCGCCCTCAAATCCAGCTACAATGCTCTCAAGACGGACTACAAGAACCTCCAGAAAGACAAGGAGAAGCTCAAAGCAGAGGTATATTTATATATATGCGCACACACACGTACATAATTCCCATTTGTACGTGGAATGCTTATTATTTCCATGCATATTCATATAGTTCACCATCATATATATAGGGTAAAGTACACAAAATTCCTCTCAAGACACTTTGCAAAAAAAAAAAAAAAAAAAAAAAAAAAAAAAAAACACTATAGTTTAAATAATTTCTCTAATTTTGAATTTCGTACAATATGTACCCAAATTGAATAACGACGTCGACGGACAACCAATTTGCTGTCAACAAGGCTTATTTGAACTATTTACACAGGAAAACAAACAAACTAATAATATACAAATGTGAAACATAGTTGGAACGGAGTGAAACATGATAGAGAAAATGGAAACAATGGTAAAACAGCTAGGAGTTATTTTAAACCTATATACAGAAAGAAGGTAAGACTGTTACAATCTTTAATGGTCACGTGCACGGACATTTTTTTACTATTTTGAATATTATTTTAGTCAAAATTTGATTATAATGTTCAAATCGTAACGACTAGCCGACGTAGGAGGCGATTCAATCAAAGTAATCGAAATAAGAGACTTTAATTGATAAAAAAAATATTGATTTTTTTGCTAAAATTGTAAATCTTGCGCAATGTTTTTTTACTTTACACTATATATATATATATATATAAAACATTGGCCAATTTGAAAAACCAAGCACATAATTTTTTTTTTCTTCACTCAAATGGATATTTCAAGAACGAGAGTTCAGAAAAATTGCAGACCTAACGTTCGTCTTCTTAAAAGGTGATTTTTCTAGCGGATAAGCTGCTTTTCAAAGAAAAAGAGAAGGGCGCAGCGGAGGCAACACAACAACCGAAGGATTTAGAGAGCAACTCGGCGAGTGAGGAAGTAAAGGAATCCCCCAAAAGCCAGATGGTGGGAGTGAAGCAGGAGGACCTCAGCTCCACCAACAGCGCCATCTTCGACTCCGAGAGCCCCCGCCGCTGCATCGATGGATCGGGCCAGAACCCGTCGTCGGAGCCTGCCGTCTCGTCCAACGGCTTCGATCTCGACCACTCCGACCTCTCGCACGCCGACGAGGCCGAGGAAGTGAGAGGCTACCATCAGTTCCTGAAGCTCGAGGACAGTTCCGTCGACAACTTCGAATTCCCGGTAGAAGATCAGGCCTTGTGGTATTGGCCTAATTACTAGGGTGTATGTATCCATCAGTGTCTGTTTATGTTCATTAATTGGTCATAATTATTATCGAGTTGAGTAGTTATCGATCTATGCTACTATATAATAAGAAAAGTTTAGACTTTGTTACGAAAAATTTTGTTCTGAAAATATCTTCTATCTATGTTTACTTATTAAACTCGTTTATTGAATTTAACATGGGTGTTTAAGTAATTAAGAATTTGTTATTTGCTATTACGAACAAGATGTGACCCTATCCGGTGTTCGTCTTGGTAGGATGTGGACGGAAGTGATCAAATTACTATTATTTCTTTTGTTTCATTCTTAATTAAGATTATTAATTTTGATTGTTACGTATTAAATATCACTTATAATAAGTTAATAATTATTAATAATATTTATTTGTCAATTTTGTTAAATATTAATTTTTAATAAGTTAAATAATTAGCGAAGTACAAACACAAACAATATGGGTCGTGTTTTCTGACGCATACAGAGATAACGTACAAGACATATCACACATTCCAAAATATAAACCGTGTTTGTGTATTCATATTTTAATTGTGACATGGCATATTCTTGTTCGTACAAATAAATATTAATTCAAGAGACAAGATTTTACTTGTATTCCTATTTTACTTTCACATTTTTTTTATAGTTACAAGTATTCAACTAGGTTTCGATGGGCTAAATTAAGAAATACATATTAGTTAAAAGTAATAATCTTAAATTAAAAAAGATTGTATATACATGAAGCCACTCAACCCACATCCTAAGATAAAGATAAAGTGGGTTGAACTCCCTTAATTATCCAAAACATGCACCCCCAACATAAACTAGAGGTCATCATCACCTCATAGTTTTTGTTCCCATACACATTAGGTTGAGCCAAACTTCGGAGTCATCTCCAAATTACATTATCCACCTTCCAACTTCCTAACGCATCTAGTCTACTTATACACAACCAAAGAGACACCGAGCGTGGAAGACAATCACACCAACGTCCAGCGCAATGAAGATTGTGTTGCCGATCGATAAGGGACGGTTTGGTAAACTTTAAGTGAATTTTTTTTTTTAGATTTGGACTTTCAAGTATGTAAAGTGGATATAATTCATGCACTGTCATATCCTCCTGTAGGAAAGAAATAAGTTTGGTTAGGACTTAGGACAAGAAGATGAAAAAGTGAAAAATGAGAGACTATGTTATAATTAAGGGTAAAGTACAAAAAAACTCTTCGTAAGATTTTTTGCTTTTTACACTAAAATTTTTTATGATTTTAAAATTCCTGAAAGTATAAAATCGGCTCATTTTGTCCCATTTTTGTTAACTGATGTTAAGTGGCGTGTGCAATGACCATTTAACCCCTCCACTCTCTTCTCTCCCCCTTCTTTCTCCGGTGGTGCGGGGAGGAGGAGGAGGAGGAGGGACGCGGGGCTTGCCGGGGCAGGGAGGAGGAGGAGGGAGGAGGGAGGCGGGGCGGGGCTGGCCGGGGCGGGGAGGGGGGGGGGGGGGGGGGTGCTCGCCGGAGTAACGAGAGGGGCTGAGGGGGTCGGGGAGGAGGGAGGAGGGGTGGGGGGGCTGCCCGGGGCGGGGAGGAGGGGGGGGGGTTGTTCGCCGGAGTAATGAGGGGGGCGGGGAGGAGGGGGGGGGCTTGGGTGCTCGCCAGAGTAAGGAGGGGGGCTGAGGGGGGCGGGAAGGCGGCGGGGGGGGGGGGGGGGGGGGGGTGGGGTGGCTGGTCGGAGGGAGAAGGGAGGAGGGGGAGAGGTTAGGAAAGGAAGGGTAGTTTAGGTATATATATATTTTTATAATAAAAAAAAATCACTTAACGGTCAAAACTAACAGTCAACAGACGGTAGGGGGCTGGCCGAGCAAGTCATAGATTACGGAGTTCTTTATTTGCTAAATTTGACTAAAAGGTCTTTCTACTCAAAATGTACACATTTAACGAGAGATTTTTTACAATTTACCCTATAACTAATAATAAAACTTATGATAATTATTTTAATAAAAAGTGAATAGTAGTTATAATTAATTGATATTAATAAAAATGTTTGATTAACTAGTTAAATATTCCAATTATATAGTCAAATTAGTAAATTAATTTAAATAATAATAATTATATTTTATTTATTAATTAATTACTATTAATTAGCACAAATGTAGACAGTACAGACGTCCAAACTTTTAGGTTTTGTCGTGCCGAATACACGTAAAAATATCAACAAATATGTATGGGATAATTGGTATATTGTTGATAAAAAATATCAACAAATACCCTTCGCCTAATACTAGGCGATCAAAAAAAATGATAGAAAAAATTGCTGAAAATTTCAAAAAATCGGACGTCATGCCAGCACCGACATTGGACGGACAGTAGGCAGGTACTGGATAATTGGTATATATACGTTTTTATTGTTTATTAGTTATTAGTTAGATTAATTGATAATTATTTTCATAAGTAAACACAGTTGAATAATCAATAAATAAATATATTTCTAATAAATGGAACAAAAGATCTGTTTCCTTGGATCCAACGAATGAGGTGGAACACGTAGCGTAGGTTGGTTTAGAGCATCTCCAACCCTATTGTCTTGTTAAGTGTTGTGAGTCTTAGGTGGCTCCTATGTGGCACGAGTCACAAGACAATGTTTTGTTTATATGACAAAATTATATCTCAAAAGACAATGAGATAGAAAAATTCTCTCCAATGCAAAAGTATTGAGGATACAATAAAAAATATTTTTTCCAACTTCTAAGGCAACTTTTAAGACAACTACTCATCTTCTTTCTTTTTTCTAATACTTTTTATTCATAATTGATGACATGGAAGAGAAGACATTGTCAAATGCATTGTCTAGAACAAGACAATCAACTTTACAATGTCTTCTTTAATTTTTACCACATAAACTTCACAATTGACTTGACAATTATACTGGAGAAGAACTTTTGAATAAAATTTTGTCATTCCTATGTGATATTAACTTTTTTTCAAAGTCACAATAGGGTTGGAGATGCTCTTAGAGCATCTCCAACCCTATTGTCTTGTTAAGTGTTGTGAGTCTTAGGTGGCTCCTATGTGGCATGAGCCACAAGACAATGTCTTGTTTATGTGGCAAAATTATATCTCAAAAGACAATGAGATAGAAAAACTCTCTCCAATGCAAAAGTATTGAGGAGACAATAAAAAGTATTTTTTCCAACTTCCAAGGCAACTCCTCCACTTCTTCAACTTTTTTATAAATATTTATATTCATAATTGATGATGTGGAGACAAAGTCATTGTGAAGTGCATTGTCTAGATCTAGACAACCAACTTCACATTCTCCTTGCCATGTCATTGCCATGTCAACTTCATGTTTTATTCTACATTTGCATTGGAGAAGAATTTTTGGAATGAAAGTTTGTCATTCCTATGTGGCAACCATTTTTTTCTAAACTCACAATAGGGTTGGAGATGCTCTTAGGCCTCGTTTGGTTCGCGGAATCTCCCGGTTGGAAAAGGAAAGTGATTACTTTCCTATGTTTGGACGCTCAAGGAATTGAGGAGGAAAGGAAAGTGATTCCCAATGGAAGAGAAATTAGGGGAGAAAGTGATTCTATCCATCCAAGGAAGGAATCACTTTCCCACATTGAAGTATTCACTTTCCTTTCCAAATTCCTTGGCATTGTCAAACATCGAAAAGAAAAAAAATTAAAGTTTTCCAAAGAAAAGAAAATAACAAGGAATTGATTTCCTTTCCCTTCCATTCCGCGAACCAAACGAGGCCTTAGGCTTTTCCTTTAGAAAAAAAACCACCACCAAAGCATGTCCCACTAGCTGACCGACGCGTGTAACTTCACGTGCGTTCCCTAGTTCGTTCGTTGGCACAGTCGCCAACATGCCGCATCCCGAAAGAAAGGGTTAGTTCTGGCAAGTCCTCATCCACGCGTCCCTTTTCCCGTGGAATCCTGCTTCCGCGGGACCCGCATCCCCCGCTGATTCTCTGTCCTCTCCCACGTGGCGTCAGGTGACTGGCCCCGCCTTGCACGTTTCGCGGGCCCCGCCGGTTTGTCGTCGCCTGCCGGCACCCGTGGGCCCCGCGCGAGCAGCCTGTCACGTGGCTCTTCTGGCCTGTCAAAAGGAAAGGGACCCCTTCCCGCCCTTCGTGGTCCTCATACGTGTTGACATCTGATTCGCTGGAGGGAGACCCGTGGCATGGCGTACGTGGTAGCAGCTGTTGATTAGAACATTACTAAATATTTTAATTGATTGGTAGTAGTGATAGGCTTTGCTTCAGCTTTTCCGGATCTTATCGGTAATCGATCCTCGAAAGTTGGAAGTCGCCACCGTTTGCAAATCAACTTTTATTTCGCACTCTCTAAAGAAAACATCCACTCGCAATTTTTTGAGAGGAAAAAAAAAAAGTTATAAATAATATTTTAAGCTTTTTGAATTTTTTTAATGTAATTGTTCGGTGACTTACACGCATTCTGATTGGGATTTAACAATATACTTTACAATTATCTGACTTGTGACTAATGTACATAATATTTTATAGTAACAAGTCAATTACTACTCATTAGATGAATTTTTTTATTAAATAATATTTTAAATATATGAGTAGACTGTTATATTCTTACTTGGGAAACTATCTATTATGATTCTTTATTTTAAGGCCTAGTTTGGTTCGTTATATAAAAAAAAAAAATTAAATTATTTGTTTTTTAAATTTTTTGTAATTTCTATGAAAGAATTTGTGTTTGGAAATGTAAAATTAAAAAAAAAAATCTTTGGTTGGTTGGGAGAATTATTTTTTTTCATATGTTTCTTTTATACTTTAGTTTGACATCGAAACACAGAAAAAATGACTTTCATTTTTCATACAAGGTCATTCATCGAATCAAACATGACCTAGGATCATTTCTCTATGTTTCTCGTATCATTTTCACTATAATCGTTCATAACGCATAACCTCTCATATTGAACCTTCACAACCTTTCTCCTTACCCTAATTAATCACAAATCTAAAATCCTTATCCTATTTATGGTTGGAAGTTTGGACCTTCGACAAACTATTACCTCCTCCTCCTTTAAAAAAGATAAAATATAAATTACCAACCAATTGTGTATTCCGTATTTTGTAATGTAAAACAATTTTATTGAATAAAATAAAATTTATTGTTACTCAGAATTGTGTTGAAACTTGGAAGTATTCATAAATTGTTGATAAAAGCTAGCTATAGCTTGTTATATAAATGCTTAATGTCTTATGTACATGCATAACATGTTATATTTGACCAATATCTTTTACATTTATTTTTGAATATCGGTCAATTGTGTAACACATCTTTCATATAGGTAACATATTAATTACGAATTAAAGTAGCATGTTAAAATTTTATGTAACAGTACAACTGTTATATGATTAATTGTCACATCTTAGGAATAAGGATATTGTTAGAATTTAGTTATTGTAACAAATGCTGAAAATTAAATTAAGTGATTAGTATCCTTAATTTAGGGATTGGAAGAAAGCCTTAGGGGATAAAAACCAAAATAGTGACCAACACTTTTTTTAAATATTTTCTCAGAGAGAGAACTTCTAAAGAATAAGAAGAGGCCCACAATGTAAATGAAGGGCATTCAGGTCTTGCCATTTTTCTAACTAAGATTAGTGGTTATTATTTCACCAGGGACCCTAGAAGTGTTGACTATTCACTAAAAAAAGATATTTAAAAACCTAGAGGGGCTTGTACAAAATTTTCATTATCCAATTTTATATAGGCTATTTCTTACTCGTAGAAGCTCGACATATTTCTAGAGATATCCATTATAAGAGCATCTCCAACCCGATTGTGATGTGAAAAAAATGGTTGCCACGTAGGAATGACAAGTATTTTTTTAAAAAATTATTTCTCCAATGTAAATGTGAAATAAATTGTGAAGTTGACATAGCAATGACACGGCAATGAGAATGTGAAGTTGGTTGTCTAGATCTAGACATTGCACTTCACAATGACTTTATGTCCTCATCATCAATTATGAATAAAAATATATAAAAAAAAAGAAGTGAAAAAGTTGTCTTGGAAGTTGAAAAAAAGTAATTTTATTGTCTTCTCAAACTTTTGCATTGAAGAACACATTTTTATCTCATTGTCTTGTGTGAATGTCATCTTGCCACATACGAAAGACATTGTCTTGTGCCTCATGCCACATAGGATTCACAACACAAAACAAGACAATAGGGTTGGAGATGCTCTAAGTCTAAGAGCATCTCCAATGCTGTTGTGGCTTTAAAAAAATGATTGCCACGTAGGAACAATATGACTTTATTTTAAAAGTTGTTCTCCAATGCAAATGTGCATCCGGTTGTGAAGTTGAGCTGTCAATGAGCTGGCAGTGAGAATGTGAAGTCCATTGTCTAGACATCAGACTTCACAATAATTTTATTACTAAATAATAAAAATATCTTAAACAAATCAGAATTTTATGTACAGAATATTAAAATATTAATAAATTATATTTAAAGAAAACAGTTCATGTCACGATCCGATCCCAAATAATTGGGTCGAACCGGATCATGTCCAGCCTGCACCGTTGTGAGACGGCGACAGTGAGCTGTTCTATATGCAGGTGTTCACAACAACATCTATACATTTGTCACAACTCAATATACGAAAATTTTGAAACTTTTATTCAACATTTGAAAAGTACATCTGGAAATGAAATAACTGAAATAAAATGTTGAATTCAAATCTACAAATTCCAAAACAATAAAACTAGAAAACTGGAAACGATTAGCTAAATGGTCGGCTCGTCGGCCTCAGGTCCTGCGTCCTCCAAGGGAGACTCCGGCAACACCACAGGGTACAAAACCGAGTCATAGTAGCTATTGTACAATAGCTCAGCATCCTCAATGTCACCTAAAAATGTGGTATCCAGTCAGGAGGGAGCAAGTACGAATATGTATCTCATATTTCAAGAAATAATGGAAAAGTGCAGGCTAAACAGTTGAAACAATATTTTCCAGTAATTCTACGATTAAAAACAATGTGATTTGAATGTGTAATCGTCTATGACCAGCTTGGGTTATACAATAGCGTCCTAGCAACGCGATACGGTTTATTCCCGTGTCTAAGAGGGGTAAGCTCGCACAATCATGCAATATAGGGGGGTATTGGCCATAAACGTTACACTATTCCCCCAATCCCCACAATCAATATCAGTCAATATTTGAACCCTAAGAGAGGGTTCCGTGTAGCAATGTGGTTTAAACATGCAGCTAGACAATTATTAAATAAAATACAAGAAAACATAACCGTAACTTGCCTCTGTTAATTGACTGGATCGAAAAAGTCGGTACCGAGGAGGATGTCAGGTTTGTCTCCGAGATCCTATAGTTGAGAACTTTGGCTTAGAACCATAATGAAACCATTCTAAGTGTGCTAGTTACAATCTCTAGAAGCAGTCCCTAGTCAGGTTTTAAGTTTATTAATTAATCTACCGAAAATCGTCTAATGTCGCAATCTACGTTCATTATATTTTTAATTAAATAAGTCGGTTATTGATTAATTGGAAAAAATGACAATTACCAGTTAATTTGTCAAAATTTTGTATTCTAAAAAAATATATATAAAACTACATTTTTCTTTTAGTGATAAAACATGGACTTCGTTAACTTACTAATATTTTATTCAAGTTAATTTATCGTGAAAAATTTTATTAATTTTTGTACAAAATAATTAATACCCAAGTTATAATTACGCGTCTAATAACGAAACCAACTCAGAAAAAAGAAAGTAAAAACCTAAACTACACCATACAGGGTCACAGCAAAATAAAATAGAAAACTGGGCTTGTGCCCTTTACAAAATTTTACATAAATTAATTAATCATCTAGGCGAGCTCTGAGTGCCGCGAACGGTCCAAACAGTAGGCCGAAGCCCTGCACCAAAAATACTAACAACAGTATCAGTTCTAAAAATAATTATAAAAATAAATATAGTTGTAAAATGCGTTTCAGACTTGGTCCAAATATCATGTTGCTGGCTAGCGCCTCAACGTACAGGAACCCTGTAGCGTTTGCGCTTCGCCGAGGCTCATTCGACCGATATGGTCGTCGCCTAACGGGGATACGAAACTCCAAAATCCACTTTCAAATCGACAAAACCACTTTTGTAATCCGTTTGTAAAATACCGAATTTGAAAATAGAATCCCATTTTAAAATACTTTATTTTTGAAAACTTTTCCAAAAATTTGGGCAGCATCTCCTCTGTAATTGGGACAACCCAATCCTGGGACGGTGCCAAAAATCAACATAAACAGTATCTCGAACCAGGGAAACAACCAAACCATCCATAGTAATATTCCACACAGAAATAATATCCAACATGAAAACACATCATAATTATATATAGCCAAAACCACAGAATACTCCCGAAATAAATTCAAAAATCCCAAAATAAGGTTCGGGAAACCGGAATCCACAGAACCGAATTATTCTGAAATGGAATTCGGAAAATCCGAAACTACAATCGCCTAAACCGAATCCCGTAACGGGATCGGGGACCGTATCATCATCGACACTAAAGTAGGGACACGGGGACACGAGATATACCTTGGGTTGCTCGGCTAGAGCTCTCAGATGATACTAGGGAAGCGAAATCCACGTTCCCGCGGAATTGAAAAAAATCCCAAACTCGCGGACAGCAGCGAAAACCGTCGGAACAGCGCTGGACAGCGCTGTTGGAACAGCAGGGCGCACGCGGGATGAACCGGGCGCGGAGCTCGGGAAGAGGGGCGGCACGGGGAGCGACGGTCGGGGTTGTGCCGAAGCACTGGAAGCGAGGCCGGGAGGGCTCTGGCCAAGGGAGGCGGGTCGGTCGGAGGTCTGGCCGGCGGGAGGTGGGCGGATCTGGCCGGGGCGCGCGGGCGGAAGGCGCTGGGGTCGCGGGCTGGTGGCGAGGTCGCCGGAGGGGTGCGCACGGGCTGGTGGCGAGGTCGCCGGAGGGGCGCCGACGGTCGCGCGGGACTCGGCTAGGGCCCGGATTCGGAAAAACTCTGGAGGGGAAGAGATGGGAGTGAAGTTGGGATGGTGAAGAAATGAGCGTGAGAGAGAGGGAAAGAGTGGGCTGGGATTATATGGAGAGGGTGGAAAAGAGTTATGGGAGAGATTGTGTGGTGAGGAGGGAAAAGCAGGAGAAAGAAATGGTAGTGGGGAAATATGGGAACAGGTCATGGGAAATAGGAATTAGGAGTTAGTCAGCTCTCTTCTTTTTTTTATTTATTATAATTAATATATAATAGTCAGGATTTTAAAAGAAGGGAACTAAGGACGGGTTCGGACTGAGTTGGGTTTCGGAAATCGGGTCTGGTTCGAGTTCGGGATTGGTGTCCGGACTCGGGGTCGGACCCCGGACACGAGATCGGGACCGGGCACAATCAAAAATCTAATAATTAATTTTTTTAAAAATAATGTTTTCCTAACCGACTATTAATAATAATAATAATAATAATAATAATAATAATAATAATAATAATAATAATAATAATAATAATAATAATACTAAAACTCCAACTGGGAAACCAGGTCTATGCTGACAAAACAAAATCGAACAAATATCCCAAAAATGCAATAATTCCAATTTATCCAAAAATTCTAGAAAATCATGTTGCGGGTTTTACAACCTTCCCTGTTTGGGGATGATCAAACCTTTACAATTATTACCTTGATTATCTCTTAATAATGTTGGCAATCCCTAAGTCAGCTACAAAAGAACTATCTTAGTCAATTCATGCAACAACATTCTTCCCTCCTTAGAAATACGGCCATTGTCCACAATTTAATGTTTGCTTCCATTTCTGAATTATTAATCACCGAAATAATCATACAAAATTACTTTTTAGCATGCTCTTATTTCCAAATCATAAATCGGCAAAATACTTGTGCAAAAATAAATCACTTAAACCCACATAATTATTCTCTAACAATTTGTATCATCTTACCAATCAATTTAATATTTACCAAGGATCCAGTTTCGTATTGCGTCGCTATATACGCTCCAAAATATTCTTGATACACTCCACTTGGTGCCATGCCTTTAACTCATAATCATGCATTAGTAACCCTTTTATCGCATATCGATGAATTTATAGTCCCATATTTTGTCTTTTTAAATCAATTTGTTGCAACAACTCTTTCAATAACTGGGTTACAAAAGTCCTTCCTCAAATATATGTCATTTAAAACTTTTCCATTATGTCACCGTTTAGAGTCGTATAATTGCGATTTTCTTCCAACTTGTTGTCAAAAGTTTGTCAAACCAAATTTGTCATCCAACAACAAAGATTGATATATAAGTTCCCTCCAATCATGTCCGAACTGTACATTCATTGATCAAGATTTTTTCCAATATTCGTATTTTATCAAAATATTTATTGTAATCCAACTTCTCATAAACACTAATCCCGTAATGAAATTCTATAGACTATTTAAATACTACTAGCTACACCTGTAATGGTAATAAAACAGGGTCTTATTCTAACAGAAAGTCATGGGACGAAAGACATCATCAACTGTTGGTTATATCTCAAAAATGGTACCTCAGTTATGAAATATTTTCTCAGTCATCAATTTTACAATCATTAGCCCTTTTTCATCATCAATTTGATTCTTGCACCACTTCTTCCTCAAGTGGTAATTCTCAAAACATCATGATTTAACTTCGTTATCCAAACTACTCTATGGTCACCAACTCACTTATTCATGATCCTACACATCATGTCTTCCTATCTTTATCAATATTCCATCTCTATGATCCTAACAGTGCTGCAAAGTCTAAGAATTGCAAAAGACACACTAAGGAATGGTTAAATTGTCATGTCAAGCAAAGTCATGTATAGTCACGAATACATACGAAATAGTGTTACTGAAAATTGGGTATCTTAAAGAAAATAATGTTTTAGAAAATCAACCCAATATTCTTCCAAAATTAAACTGGTCGTGAATGATATTCTTATGCAACTGTCTAATCCATCGTCAATCTTGTATTCCTTTAGACTTCTATTTTCACCATCACGTACATTATGACATCTCCTGATTTAAACGTTTGATTCAAAATCCTTGCCCAAATGGAAGTTCGGTTATCCGATCTTGAGCTTCTAATTTTGTTGTTATCACTTAGCCAATAAAATTTTTCTCAGGAGTAGTTTATTGCATCCCTTAATCCTTTGATCTCTTATTTATAACATCTGGGTCTTTCGATTTGTATTTTCAATCCCCAATTGAGTATTCCTCAAGTTTCAAATATTTTGTTTCACCCATCGATGGTACGTTTCAATTCATCGTACACATTTTTTTCTTATAATACTTACAATCTTATTTATGAAACTCAAACACACCATGATTCATCTCCTCATCATCAATCGCTGTCTTCAATTAAATTGTACCTCGAGTTTTCTTGCTCCGCCCACCATGTGTAGATTTTTTTTTTCATATGATTAATATATAATAGTCAGGATTTTAAAAGAAGGGAACTAAGGACGGGTTCAGACTGAGTTGGGTTTCAG
Organism: Iris pallida; assembly: GCA_029216955.1. NCBI lineage: Eukaryota > Viridiplantae > Streptophyta > Magnoliopsida > Asparagales > Iridaceae > Iris > Iris pallida. The sequence goes on from JANAVB010006599.1 coordinate 44,620,674, forward strand.
AAACCGGGTCTGGTTCGAGTTCGGGATTGGTGTCCGGACTCGGGGTCGGACCCCGGACACGAGATCGGGACGGGGCACAATCAAAAATCCAATAATTAATTTTTTAAAAAATAATATTTTCCTAACCGACTATTAATAATAATAATAATAATAATAATAATAATAATAATAATACTAAAACTCCAACTGGAAAACCAGGTCTATGCTGACAAAACAAAATCGAACAAATATCCCAAAAATGCAATAATTTCAATTTATCCAAAAATTTCAGAAAATCAGGTTGCGGGTTTTACAGTTCATAAAATTAGGAGGAGAGAACCAATAAGCAATTGTTTTCTCGCAATTTTTAAAAATTTAAAAAAAATGAAAACGCAGTTGGTAATTGTTTTGAATTTTTTTCAAAAAAATGCAATTACTATTTGCATTTTTAATTTTTTTTTAAATTTATAGAAAACGCAATTACTATTTGTGTTATTATTTTAATTTTTTGGATTTTTTTTGAATTTTGATTTTTTTTTTAAATTGTTTTAAATTTTTTTGATTTTTTTTTGAAAACGCAATTACTATTTGCATTTTTATTTTTGAAAAAGTTTTTTTTTATTGAAAACGCAGTTACTATTTTCGTTTATATTATTTTTTTGGATTTTCTTTTTTTAATTTTTAATTTTTAATTTTTTTATTTTTTTTATATATTTTTTTTGAAACGCACGTACTATGAATTTTTTTCACTACTAGATACGTTTTTTTATTTTTATTTTTCCTTCATTTTTTTTTCAGTTTTCAGTTTACCGACCGGCCGTCCCACGAGAGTCGAGAAAGAAATGAGCGATGGAAAAAATAGCGTTGGAGAAAGACATTGGATTTGGGTGATGAAGTTGCCACCTAAACAACAAAACATTGTCTTGTGGTGGTGCCACATAAGAATCACATGTCAGAACAAGACATCAGCGTTGGAGATGCTCTAAATGATTTGTGAGAACAAATTTTATTGAATGACAAGTAGACAAGGATTGAAACATGATTTACAGACGAGAGGACCAATTCCGAAGTTCAACCGTCCATACACCGAGGGTTTCGAATTTTAGTCAAAATTATATTATAAATTCGGACTAATTAGTGTTTAGACTCTGAGTTTTATACCAGTTTAAATTTAAGCTCTAACATGTCAAATTGGAGAGTTTATAACCTGAATTTTTTATTTTTTTTTTCTATTATACCCTCGCTTCATGTTTGATGATAATTTTCATATATAGATTAGAGGGGGTATAAATGGGAAAAAAAAGAAGAAGAAATAAACTCCAGGTTCTAAACTCTCCAATTAGACATTTGAAGGCTCAAACTCTAAACTCCGGTATAAAATCCAGGATCTAACCTCTAATTAGTCCTATAAATTCTATATCGAAAGATGGTCGAAAGAAAAATATCTATTTTGTGGGACTTCTTCCTGTACCTATGAATTCCATGGAACCCAGAAATGAGACATTGGAAGAATCCTTTTAGTCTTCCAATATCAATAGGTTGATTGTTTCACTCATTTATCTTCCAAAAAGAAAAAGAAAAATTGAGAGTTGTTTTATGGATCCGCAAGAGAGTACTTGGGTATTCTCAATAAATAAAAATTGTATGCATGCATGAATATAACCAGGGTTCGCAGGGGTGGTGGAACCAAATCGGAAAACATACGGTGGCCTCATTTGGTTCGCGGATTCATAGAGTTGATTAAGGAAAGTGATTATTTTCCTACGTTTAGGTGCCAAAGGAATTCATGAGGAAAGAAAAGTGATTCTCAATGGAAGAAAAATTTAGAGGGGGGACCTGATTCCATCCATATAGCAAGGAAAATTCCTTTCTATTCCTTTCCAAAATCCTTGACATTTTCAAACACCGGAAAGAAAAATCAATGGAAATTATAATTTTTCAAAGGTAAGAAAATGCCAAGGAATTTATTTCCTTTCCATTCCTTACTGCGAACCAAACGAAAGGTGGACAACATAGGCTAAGGTTTTTTTTTCTTCCACAAATTAGAGGTGCGGTGCTAATTAGAAGTTGGAGTCCACTTCAATAATTAGATCCTCTAATTAATAGTTTACAAAAGTTGTTTGTTTTTCACTAATCAGTAATTATATTTGTTTTTAATGACTAATTTGGCATCAATTTATTTTTTTATTATAATTATAAAATATTCTAAAATAAAATATTTAAATTTTTGCTAATGCTATGTCAAAAAATTATCCATGAGAACTTTAAACTAAATTTATATCAAAATAACTTTATTAAATATTAAGTAAAATTTCACTTTCCTAAACATCTATATCATACAAGTCAAAGCAATTACAAACATATCAAAAAGGTATCTTACCACTAAAAAAAAATCAGAAACAATAAAACTACATTAAACTCATAAATTTGTACATGTGTAATTTTATTTCTTTGCCCTTCCTTCCTTTTTTTTCTTCTTTCTTTGTGTTTCTCTCTTAAGATTTTATATCATGTGTCAAGGATATAATTAGAATTTTTTTTTATTTATTTACTGGTTACAATGATCTTTTACCTCTAATTAGATGTTGGATGGTAAGAAAGCAACATGCTACAACTTTTTTCTTTAGTAGTATCTAATTAGTCATCGAGCTCTAATTACAATTATGTCTTGATGACTAATTAGAGGCTCCGAAAAAGAAAGTTTTAGCATGCTGCTTCTTTACAATCTCAATAGGATGTAAAAAGAGTACTATTGTATCCCGCAGAAAATTTAATTTCTTTGCTTATAAATATCTTAATACTTAAAATTTATAATTCTCCACTAGGTAAGGGTTAAATTAAATTAATTTAAGTTTTTTTTGTTTTGCTTTTTTAATGTTGTTTATTACTCAATTGCTTTATTTTGTTGTATAGTAGATAAGTATTATTTTTAACGTTATGATATGTTTTGTTATTGATATGAATTGCAAGTTATACTCTAGGAATGTAATATTTCACTTACTTTTTCATAAAGTTCTTTTGATATAAATTCGTTTTTAAAGTTCATATATAATTTTTCGGTATAACATTAGCAAAATATTTTATTTTAGAATACTTTATAATTAGGTTACAAAGGTAAATTGAGGTATAATTGGCATAGAAAAGCAAATACATAATCACTAATCAGTAAAAAAAAAGAACTTTTTATAGACTATTATTGTGGAACACCAACCTCTAACTGGTGCCACACCTCTAGTTGGTGAAGAAGAAGAAACACCCCTTTAGGGGTGGTTTATTTTTACTTCTAATTAATGGTGAATCGTTATAACTTGGATCTAATTAGAGGTGGGCGGACAAAAAAATTATTTATTTTTATCTAGTTAGACACAATTAGAGCTTGACAACTAATTAGAAGAGGAAAAAAGTTTAACTTGTAGCTTTCCTTACATCCCAACCTTTAATTTTTTTTTTTTTTTTTTGAGGGGAAAGTAGATTTTATTGCAATCAACTGAGGGAGACACCCTCAGTTTCTAAAACATGGACAATACATTCGGGGGGTCCATTCTCCTGATCATAACAGGAGTGATTATGCAAAGAATGAGAAGCTAAGCGATGGGCCACCATGTTCCCATCCCTAGGAGTGAATACAAAATCCGCCTGAATATTCAGCTCACGGATCTCTTCCTGGAGGGAATGAATATGATCTCTGAGTCTCCATGGGATGAGCTTGTTATCCCCATTGAAAATTCTATTCGCAATGAACGAATCCCCCTCGATGATCATTCTAACCGACTGGAGCCTGCCAGCAAGGATAGCTCCTTGGTGCACCGCCATAATCTCAGCTATTAATGCTCGATCATCTCCAAAAGTAAGTAGGTCGTCCAAAACGACGGATTTGGCAGCAATGAACCCGCCCTTATCATCTCTTGCGATTGCAGCAGCGGCAATAGAGGAAGATGAGACAGCACCATCCACATTGACTTTGATACAACCCGGTGGCGGAGGAAGCCACTTTGTATTAAGCTTCAACTGACGGGTTTCATGCAAACTCTCTAAAGAAACATTTGAGGTTTCTTTGTAGGCCATGAACATAAAGTTAGCCTGCTGCACAATGTTCTCAGTGATGGGGGCTTTGTGATTAAAGAGACAATTGCATCGAGCTTTCCAAATCGACCATAGGAGGTTTGCACCCATCCGAAACACATCCTCTTGATGCACAGCCTTCAACCATTCTTCCAGGAGTTTTTGTATGTTCATAGAGCTGTCAATGCGAAGCCTGATACTACTAGCAAACCAAGCATCTCTTGCTACCTGGCAGTGTAGGAATAAATGGTCTGCATCTTCCTCTTGCGTAAGGCAGAAGGGACATTTGCTGTTGATATTGGGAAGTCGCTTGCTCAGAGCAGTGGACAACGGGAGGGAATTATGTAGAAGCCTCCATATAAACATTCGAACCCGTGGTGCCACATTCCCCATTTTCCAAAGGTAGCGCCAGATAGCTGGATCCTCTCCCCTATGAGACGTGCTCGGTTCACTTCTACGTAAGTCCTCGTACAGGGATTTAGGAGTGAAAATCCCATTATTGGCCTTCGTCCATAAGAGTTCGTCTGCTCCATCCGCCTCGTTTATGCGGATTCTTGATATGGCTATTGCTTCCATAGGTGAGAACAAGCTATGAACCAGGGGCATATTCCCCGAGTTTGAATGTGGGCTTCTGAGCTCCCGAACGAGTGTAGGGCCATTTGGAGGAATCTTACTCTCAGTGATCCGGAACCCTGGCAAGTTCGGAATCCATGGTTCATCCATAATCTTAGTCCACCCCCCATTAATTTTCCAGCATATGCCATCCTTCATATATTGTCGTGATTCCAGGAGGCTGGACCAAGTTAGAGATGATCTTCTCGGTCTTCTGGCTGTCCATAGACAGCGGTCCTGCAAGTACAGTCCTCGAAGCAACCTTACCCAGAGCAGGTCAGGATTTGAAAGAAATCTCCATAGAAGTTTTCCGACTAGCGCTTTGTTCACCCAATGTAAGTTCCTGATGCCGAGGCCCCCTTCTCTTGTAGGTGAAGTGAAGGTATCCCATTTTAAGAAGTGCATCTTCTTAGTATCGGTGTCGTGTCCCCACCAAAAACTTCTTTGCTGTCTGGTCATTTTGGAGCATGTGGCCTTTGGTATCAAATTTGTTGACATGAAGTAAGTTGGAATAGAACCCAGAGTTGCTTTAATGAGAGTTGTTCGTCCGGCATGCGATAATAACATGGATTTCCAGCCTTGAAGCTGAGCCGCACATTTGTCTACTAATCCGGAAGAAGAGTCTCTATTTCCTGCCACAATTAGAGGATGGCCCAGATACTTATCGTCCTCCTTCATGGCTGCGAAATGGAGTGTAGCAGCTAGACCCTCCCGCTCGGAAGACGACACCCTTTTGCTGAAGTGTATACTTGATTTTTCAAAGTTAACTTTCTGTCCCGACCAACGTGAGTACGTTTGGAGGATATTATGGACTGCATCCAGAGAGGCAAGTGAAGCGTGCCCAAATATCAAAATATCATCGGCAAAGAGTAGATGTGAGATGGAAGGCGCATACCTGTTTAGTCGGACTCCATGGAATAAGTTGTCTCTTTCATACTTCTTGAAAAGGCTGGTGAGAACTTCCGAGCACATAACATAGATGAAGGGGGATAACGGACAGCCTTGCCGAATACCTCTCGAAGGGGTAAAGAAGCCCTCTGGCGACCCATTTACAAGAACGGAGTATGTTGGTGATTCAATGCACTTCATGATTAACTCATTTGATCTCCCCTGGATGCCCATTCCATGAAGGACTTGTCGAATGAAATGCCAAGAGAGCCTGTCGTATGCCTTGGACATGTCTACCTTCAAAGCATATGAGTTCTTCTTCCTCGGCAGATATTTCATGTGATGAATGACTTCTTTTGCAATGATGATGTTATCTGAGATTTGCCTTCCAGGAACGAAAGCATTCTGACTTGACGAGATCAATTTATGGAGCATCGGTTTGAGCCGATTTGTTAAAATTTTGGAGATGACTTTATACGTAACATTGCATAAAGCGATAGGCCTGTATTCCGCCGCCGTAGAAGGGTTCCTCTTTTTGGGGATCAAGGCTATATGAGTATGATTAAGTTTGGGGGGGAGCCGGTGCTCGTTGAAGAAGTTCTGAACCACTTTGGTCAGGTCCTCGCCCAGAATGGACCAGTATTTTTGGTATACAATCGCTGGAAATCCGTCTGGACCCGGGGCCTTTAAAGGCCCCATACTTTGAATGGTAGCTCTGATCTCATCAATATGTGGGGTGACTCCAATGCAGTAGTTTTCTTCATCTGTAACGAGCCCGTTCGAGACTTTGAATGTGGGATCCATAGGCATCGACTCGTCTGTGCAGAGAATAGATTCGAAGTGTTTGACCAAGTTGGCCGCAATAGCATCGTGCTCATAGATCCACTTGCCGTCTTCACCCATTATAGAACGAATTTCATTGTGCCTTCTTCTCAATGTCGCTTTTGTATGAAAGTATTTGTTGTTGTCATCGCCTTCCTTTATCCATCTGCATCTGGACCTCTGGCGCCAATAAGCTTCCTCAATAGCCTGTAGCTCATTAATTTCCGCAGAGATCAAACGCTCTTCGGAGAGGGTTGCGTCAGTAACCCGATTAGCTTGAACAAACATGAGTTGTTTATGAAGGGAGTCTAGGCGAGATTTGATATTACCAAATTTAAGCCTACCCCACTTATGCATTTTTGATAGAGTTTGTTGAAGCTTTTGATCCAATGTAGCCTCATCCTGGGAATTTGATTCTTGCCAAGCACGTTCAAGAACTTTGACGCAGTCACTGTCTGACATCCAGTGGGCCTCAAATCGCTTCAGTCGCTTTATACGACGTTGTTTTTTGCACGTGTCGAGGAGGATTGGCGCATGATCACTATTAATGCGCGGTAGAGAAGAGACGGAGGAATTTGGGAAAGTACAACACCATTGAGTGGTCGCAACAGCCCTGTCCAGTCTCTCTCTAATATGGTAAGCTGCTCCTCTCCCATTAGACCAAGTGTAGGCAGGTCCAACGCAGCCAAGATCAATCAACCCACAATGGTCTAACATCTGTCCAAATGCTCTGGCCGTGCGGTGATCAAAACTGTTGCCTCCTTGTTTCTCCTCCGGCACCAACGTAGCATTGAAGTCCCCTATGCAGCACCAAGGAACATCAAAAGATTCTGCCAAGACTTCGATCCGTGCCCATAATTTGGGCCTCATGTTTTCTGGGATATCCGTAAATACAAAGCAGATTCCAGGCCGGAAGATCGCCAGTCGCTTCTATACAGAGAACAATGAGATGTTGAGAATTATAAGAAACCTTTGCGGTAATACTGGTGTCCCATCCCAGCCACATCCCACCTGAATGGCCTATCGGATGGACTGAGAAGAAATTTGCATAACCTAAATGAGGGAGAATATGATCTGTGTGGGAAGGGGGGGAGATGGTTTCGGTGATGAAAAAAATAGAAGGGCGGGTGGCGGAGAGGAATGAGCGAAGCGTCTGGACTATCGAGGCATTCCTCACCCCTCGACAGTTCCATGATAGGATTAACATGGTCCTTGCGGCTGTTTGAGGTCAGCCGCCACGACCTTGCCATTGGGAATTAGGGGGTTGTTAGAGGAACAGATCTTCTTGTTACTGTTGGGACTCGAATGGGGAGAAGCACCTCTCTTCTTTGTGCTAGGAGGGTCCTCTACAGACAATTGATGCATGGTTGCAGCTTTACGCGCTCTTCGTTTCCACGTGATTTTCTTGTGTGAGGAGGCCCGGTGTATGCTTCCAGTACTGGTCGACTCAGGCATACATGCAATCAAGTTTCCTTCATGCACGAGCGAGTATGTCTCGTGGAAATATGTGCGCTTTCGGGAAAGGTCCATCTCGTTTTCTGCTGTATTTATTTCCTTCCTCACATCTAGGTTCAGCGTGGATTCAGCAGCGTTTTCATGGCAATCTGCCACTGATGGATGCCTCCCGTCAACCTCCATAACATCGATCGTCGCCCCCTCTAGAGGATGTGACGTGGGGATTGATGACGTTTCCCTGGAGTTATTAAGAAGGCACTGGTCATCCTCTTTGCCGGGACACTGATCAGAATGGGTCCTCTCATCGGTGGTGGGTGTCGAACTAGGCATCCTCCTGTGAGGTGGTGTGTATTTCACTAGTTGATTTGTGGGAGGTGGCGGCAGAGGAGTTCCATGAATTGGAGGAGGTGAATCTGTGTTTGAATTCTCAGAATTGTTCGACGAGGATGGTGTAGTCATACGCCCGTGACGTTGCGCATCGTTAACCCCAGATACTGGTGGGCCCCCCCTTCGAGCGAAAACACGTTGGGCCTCGGCTCTGAAGTCGACTTCTTTCACTCTAGGTTGCAAAAGCTCGCGGAGCCTGACTTTCTCTTCCTCGGACCAGTCGTCCCCAATGAGAGCTTCAAAAGCATGACGCTCCGAGCAGATGCTATATACATGTCCCAGTCTGGCACAGAAAGTACACATACGTGGTAATCTTTCATACCGCACGTCGACCTTGCCCATATCACATCCATCTATCACAGTGGGTATACATCTCTTTAGGGGTTTGGAGATGTCTATAAGAATTTTGATGCGGGCGAAAGTAGTCCATAGCTTCTCATCTGATTCAGAGATCCGTCTTGGTGAGCCCAGCGCCTCTGCAATCCTGGTGATCGCCTTTCGATTCAGGAACTTCGGGGGGATCTTATGCAGTTGAACCCATAGATCTGCCATCCCAACCTTTAATTGTAGGTAAAAGGATTGTAACCCCTAGATAATTTAGTATTTTCTCCGTATATTATTAACACTGGTGATATAAAATCTGAAAAAAGAGAAACAAAAAGATACCAACAATTTATGCACGAATTGTGTAATCAAATTGGAGCATAATTACACGCATATTAACGAAAATAATAATCTATAATAATTTATTAAAAAAAAGGTATAAAGGTAAGCTGATGTCTAATTAGAAATTATAATTGCTTGATTTGAAGGTAAGTTGTGTACATGAGCCTTCAAGGGACATGTGAAATTAAGGGGATGGGCAATTGTGGACGAAATCTTCAAAAGGGAAAGCATGGAGGTCTATGAAGGTCTCTAGGTCATGAGCTCAATTTGTTCGTTTTTAATATATACTGGAAGTAAAATTACGACCAATTTGTTTAAAAATTTACACATAATAATAAAGATACATGGCGAAGCTACAAGTCACTAACGAGAATATGGTTGTTCGTTAAATGGTCGAGTCACTAACGAAAACCGAGTGTGTCCTGAGAAATCAACTTTTTTTTTTTTTTTTTAGATATTTGACGATATGTATGAGACTTTGTATACGCTATATTGCATATTTTTTGGGTCCACTATCTCCGACTCTCACCATTTTTATATATAGAAGTAATAATACGTCCATGTAGCTCGATCCGTTTATCTTTCGCCACTCAGCTAGCTAGATCTTATGTCTCTCTCCGCTAAGCACTAGGGCCAGTCGAGTCCGATGTTTCCCAAGGAATAATCAACTTAATTAATCCTATTTCATAGAAGATTAATCCTATTTCATAGAAGATCTAAGCCAAGTTTACTTTGCGAAAATTAGCATGCTTTGAGTTTGTGGTTTAAATTGGATTCCTAAATGTGCTGGAGCAAAAGTTGGTTCCAATAAACATGCAACACTTGCAACGTGATGGATGGGGTCGGTGTCCTTGCTGTGAACCCTTGGCCATTGTCGTGATCGTGATCGATGCATGCATATTCCAATATATGTCTACCGATCGACACCTATCACCTATGGCCTCTAAACATTCTTTACCTAGTACATCTACCCATATCTCACTTGAAAACGACTCAAAATAAGCCATCTAACCATGTATGTATATCCTCACCAAATTAAAACATGTATATATGTATATCTTCACGAATTAAAAAAATAAAATAAAATTCTTCTAACATACTATACTACTATGTATATCTCGCATGTCAAAAAAGTTTTTACAATCTTTATAACTACCTCAACATATATCCAAATTCCTAGAAACATATTTACAACCAATCTAAATTAAAATATATTCAATATCAAATGATATTTAAACTAAGGTATTATTTAAACATATATATCCAAATTTCTAAAAATATACCTATAACAAATTTTAATTAAAATATAGTTAAGTTATATTTAAACTATTTTAATATACTTTTAAAAAAAATCAGAAACAATTAAACTACATTAATCTCATAAATTTATACATGTGTAATTTTATTTTTTGTCCTTCCTCAGTTTTTTCTTATTTCTTTGTGTTTCTCTATTCATATTTTATATCACAAGTACTAAGGATATAAGAAAATAATATTATTTTTTTACGGGTTAAAATGATCTTTAACCTCTAATTAGAGGTTGGATTGGTAAAGAAAGCAGTGCGCTACAACTTTTTTATTTAATAGCCTCTAATTAGTCATCAAGATCTAGTTACAATTATGCCTTGATGACTAACTAGAGGCTCGGAACAAATAAATTAAATTGCGGAAGCGTACCTGAATCCATTACTAGACTTGATGGATCTTGAAGCGAACGTCTCTTTATTGGGTTCGATCTTCCAATCCGCTACGGCCCTTAATAACAAAGATGAAATCTTTGTTCCTCTCTTTGTTGATGGAGATACAGAAGAGAATAGAGAAACCATCTCTTTGGTGGCCGTATGAGTTGGGGACCATAACCGTAATGAACACATATATTTATATGTTTTGACATTTCTAATTTGGCCCCTCATCAAATTAAAATTATCTCCGGTATCTACACATTAAGGGGCCGTTTGGTTTGCAGGATTGGACAACGTAATGTAATTGGCATTACGTTGTCAATCTAACTCGAGTGTTTGGTTGGACCAAAAAAAAAAGATATGTAATGTAATCGCGATTACAAGTTTGATTACATTACATCAGTTTCTTCTAAACTCAATTACATCAGAAAACCTATGTAACCGCAATTACATTATAACTTAAGCGGAATGTTGGTATGCTATAATTTGGTTGTTTTGTTCGTTTTAAATTATTTTTTGTTGTTTTTGTTTCTTTTTTGTCATTTTTTTGCCCTTTTTTGTTCGTTTTTTTTTCGTTTTTTGTCCCTTTCTTGTTTTTTTGCCATTTTTGTTTGTTTTTTGTCGTTTTTATCCTTTTTGTTCATTTTTTGCCGTTTTTGTTAGTTTTTTGTCGTTTTTTTTCTTTTTTTTTGCCGTTTTTGGTGGTTTTTTTTTTCATTTTTTGCCATTTTTGTTCGTTTTTTGTCATTTTTTGTTCATTTTTTGCCGCTTTTTTCGTTTTTGGCCGTTTTTGGTTGTTTTTTTATTTATCGTTTTTGTTCTTTTTTTTGCCGTTTTTGTTTGTTTTTTGTCCTTTTTGTTCGTTTTTTTACCTTTTTTATCGTTTTGGACCTTTTTTTATTTTTGGTTGTTTTTGTACATTCTTGGCCGTTTTTGGCCGCTTTTGGTCGCTTTTGTACGTTTTTAAAACTTTTTTGTGGATTTTGTACATTTTTTTGTCTGTTTTGCACTTTTTTATTGTTGTTTTTGCTTTATTTGCACGTCTTTTGCCGTTTTTCTATGCTTTTTTGTAATCAATTTTTGTCAAATTTGTACGTTTTTATCGTTTTTAGTCGATTTTGTACGTTTTTGACCATTTTTCACATTTTTATCATTTTTTGCCCTTTTTGGCCATTTTGCACGTTTTTTAATCCTTTTTGGTCGATTTTGCCCGTTCTTGGTAAAGGATTAACACGCTTTTTTCGTTTTTGATTTTTTTTTCCCGTTTTGTTCGTTTGTCATTTTTGGTATTTTTTATTTTTTGTCATTTTTTCCGTTTTTGGTCTTTTTTTAGCAGAAAACAAACCATTTTCCCCCTTTTTTGTTATTTATTTTTTCTTTTCTTTTTCTTTTCTTTTTCTTTTTTTTCTTTTTTCTTTTTTGATTTTTTTAATTTTGGGATTTTTTTATTGATCAACTTTTTAAATTTTATGTAGTATTTTAAAAAAATATTAAATTAAAAATTCAATTACATTACATGGTAAAATTAAACACATGAATGCAATTAACATTACACATTACATGGTTTGATTACATGTTTCAACCAACCATAGTAATGTAATTGTAATTCTATTACATTACAAACTCAATTACATTGCAAATCCAATTCCATTACGATTACGATTACATTATAATGAACCAAATGCAACCTAATTCCATGACAATTATATATACCCTTAAGCCAATTTCCAAATAGACCACTTTAATTCGGCTTAATTATTTAGATAGCCTAAACACAATTAATTTTACATGTGTGGCCCCTTAATTATTGAATAATTCCAACAATCTCCCACTGGACCACATATGTAACCTTATAATTGTGTTAACCTTAGTGAGCTCATAAATTGCTATCTTAATCCTTAGGGTATATCCGAACAATCTCGTCCATTAACCATATCAACATAGGATCAAAGCGGCCTTCGTCACATATAGCGTAACTAAACCATCAATGGTCACATATACCAATATAACTAAACGACATAGATCAATCATGGATGCGTAGCATGGAAATTACATGCAATGTGATCAATACATGTCTATTTCCAACTGGTCATTCTTAACTTTAATGAGATCAATACTTTAACATAAGGAAAACAGAATTAACTGAATTTTCATATATCTGATCAGATAAATATCCAAAATACTTTAATACATAAATGTGTCCAAAACCAAATAGCACCCAAATACATAAAATACAAACTCCCACTATATTGCCATATATTTGATTGAGATAACACCCATATGAGTAGTATGCTCATGAAAGACCCTTGATGATAATACTTTTGTGAGCGGATCCGCTAAAATGGAGTTTATCATAATGTGCTATATGGACACTTTAACCATTCTGAATTATTTCCTTCACAACTAGAAACTTTATGTCAATATCCTTGACTTATACAAGTTTCTGTTGTTATTGGAATACATTACTGCTGATTTATTGTCACACCATAATTTAAGTGGTCTTTCAACACCGTACTGTAGGCGCAGCCTTGTATGTGACAAGATTTTGCAACCATATTCCCTTAATAGATGTCCCATAGCATGTTATAAACCTTGCTGTCATGGTAGAAGAAATAATGAGTGCATATTTGACATTCCTCCAAAATATATCTCCATTAGTCAACATAACCTGATGTGGATCTCCTACTGTGTTGGCGTCCAACAAAATCGGAGTCGGAATACCTTATGATCTCCAGAATTATCCGATCTCCTACAAAGAGCATATAATTTTATGTTCTCTATTAATTACTTAAGTAGTTTGGCTGCTACCCAATGATCCATCTATATTTGCTTAAATATCTGCCTAACATCCTAATATGTACGCAATATCCTGATGCGTACATACTTGAGCATACATTAGACTCCCTACAACTGATCATGAAGGAAAAATCTATTGTATTTTCTTAATTTCAAGGCTATTCTTTAGGGCACTGATTGAGACTGAACTTGTCTCCTTTAGCAACTGGGGTGTCACCTGGTTTGCATTCATGCATGCCAAATCTTTTAAGCACTTTATCGATATAGCTCTTTTGTGATAATCCAAGAATACCTCGAGAACGATATCGGTGTATTTGAATTCCTAATACAAAAGAGGCGTCACTAAGATCTTTCATCTCAAAGTTATTTGATAGAAATTTTTTAGTGTCATGCAATATGCCTATATCATTTGTGGCAAGCAGTATTTCATCAACATACAAAACCAAAAAAATAATTTTACTCCCGCTGAATTTGTGATACACACAATCTTCAACAACGTTAACCTCAAAACCAAACGAGGTAACAACTTGGTGAAATTTATAGTACCACTGACGAGAAGCTTGCTTGAGTCCATAAATAGATTTTGTCAATTTGCAAACCATATTATTTGGATCTTTCGACACAAAATTTTCTGACTGCACTATATAAATAGTTTCGTCAATGTTACCATTGAGAAACGTCGTTTTGACATCCATTTGATGTAACTCAAGATCAAAATGTGCAACATGTTCTATGATTGTTTTAAAGGAGTTTTTCAAAGATACCAAAGAGAAAAACTCTTTAAAATCAATCCTAAAATTTTGAGTAAAGTCACTAGTTACAAGACATACTTTATACTTCTCCACATGACCCTTCGAATCCTTCTTGGTTCTAAATGTCCATTTGCAACCAATGGATTTCATACCTTTTGGTAATGGGACAAATTCTTAAACTTTATTGTCTTGTATGGACTTATACTCCTTATTTATTGTATCAATCCACTTTGAGAACTGGAACTTTCTATGGCCTGACGAAAGTTGATTATATCATCTTCTAGTATCCACAGTCTTCCTTACGTTCCTAGAGAAATAAGACAATATTATCCGAAATTATATTTCTCTTTTCTCTGGTGGACCATCTTAATATTACTGGTTCTTGAGGTTGTTGAGTTTGTTCCTTAGAAATAATTACATTATCTTGAATGTGGTGCCGCTACGTTGTCGTTGTTAAGGTATCTCAACAACGACTTATAGAAGTAATTCGATATTGTCTTATTGAGACTCTGAATTCACTTCTTGATCGTGACATGTATAGAATCCTGCACATCGTCAAAAGTGAAAGTAGGAATCGTAATTAATTCATTCTCAAAGACAATGATCCGGATTTTATTTCTCCCCCAAACTCAACATCCTCAAAAAATATTATACTTCTCGTCTCAAATTTTTTTTTCTTAGTGTGGGATTGTATAATTATCAACACCTTGATCTGTCGCATAACCAACAAAGTAGCTGCTTATAATTTAACTTTGGTCTGTCTTTCCATTACACATTCAATATAAACATTAAAGTCTATAGTCAATGGAATCCAAATCTCATCAGACACAAATCGTTCAACTCTATTTCTAGAGAAGTGACCTAATTCTTATGTCATAATGAGGCTAAAAAAATATTATTAATTTTGCGTTTAATACCACATGATTTCACTTGCAATGTTTCATTATAAGATGCAATAGTTTCAACTGAATATAGGTTATCATAAACCTTAAGGGAACTGTTACCAATAATATTTAAATTTAAAGATAGACTAAACTTATTGTTTCCAAATGAACAATGATAACCAGATTTGTCCATTAAGGAAACTGAAACTGAATTTCGTCTAAAACACGGTACAATAAAAATGTCTATCAAATCCAAATAATAATCGGTTTCTAAAAATAACCTAAAATGTCCTATTGCTTTCACTTCTACCGAATTGTCGTCACCCACATAGATGTATCTTTCACCATCAATTGACTTTTGGTAACTCAGGCAACCTTGCCTAGAACATTAATGTGGGTAGTCCCACCAGAATCTAACTACCATGATTTTCTTGGTACTAAATCTAAATTAACCTCAGAACAGATCAAATTTAGAAATGTACTTTTCTTTATACGCCATGCGTGGTACTTTGTACATTTCTTCCTTATGTGTCCTGTCTTATCACAAAAGAACAACCATTTGTTTTATATTGTTATTTCTTTTGATCTGGACCCTTAGCAGCTACTGTATTCATTTCTTTTTTTCCTTAAAGTTTATTCCATTAAACGTAAAAATTAAAATCTTATTGGCAGATATTTTAACAATATTAACTGTAAAGAGAACAAAGCAACAAAAAACAAACATGCTCTAACAAATAACCAAAGCGTAAAATATAGTCAAACAAATTCAAATAATGGTAAACCCCATCTCAAGATACCTAGTACATCATTAATATCAAGTCTTTGGACAGTGATATTAACTGCAAGTGATATTCTTGGTGTAATGATCAAACGTTGACAATAAGTTATGTCAAATAATAAGCTTATCTTTGGATCGGATTATTATTCACACGTAAACGGTATAATTGTCACACATTTATCACCACAAGTATGTGTACAATTCGGCCAAGTATTAACCTTCCTTTGGGCCGGCTAATTGTCACGCCCCAGAACCAGAATACTGGAGAGCGGGGGCAGACACAGCCAGCTACGTATAATGAAATGGAATCCATCTCACCATACGGTCACGGCTGTCTAGATATGTGAGGGTTTATCTACAAGCCATCAGTCTCTTAAGGTCATAAATTATCCTATTGTCTAAATCTCAACCAACTAGTAATAGTTACAAGATATCAGACCACCAAATATACAATTGTAAGGCGTCCCAAACATTACATATCCAGATGATCATGAAGCTAGTCGTACAAAATGTAAGGACTAGCAAGAGTTAAGTTATACATGATCAACCTCGAGTTGCCAATCATGTTACAGCCCGTAGGCAGACAGTAAGTAAGATATACACGAGCTAACACTTGCTCGACGGCTAAACGCCTCAAAAGAATAATATACAATAGAGTGGGAGAGCCAAAAATAATCCACTCGTTGTCAGGATTCCCTCTAGTGGTCACCATGTGGCTGGAAGACAGTTAGATCCCTTGCTGCTGCTCCGGTATCTGGCCATACAAAACCAGCTGGGTCAGACCCCAGAAAGAGCAAGTGCCACAAAGGAGGCTTCACTTAAGAACTAAAATCAGCAAATTAGTACAAAAATGTAATTACTTAATAAGAGACAGTAATTTAAGAAAAAGCATGACAAGTGAATATAAAAGACAATCTTGTACAGAATCAAAAAAAGACAGAACATATGGAAAAGTATGACAGGATGATATACGATGAGATAACCATGGGACTATTCAGATAACCAGGTTACAACCCGTAAACCAAACAAGGACCGGGGTTGTAACCCTTCGTCTGAACGGAACTTGGCTTCTCCCACCATTTATCGGCAAGGTAAATATAAGAAATCGAGACATATAACAATCTTGTACAGTATCAAGACAAGACTAGACAGATTAAACCCCATCCAACAATCACGGCCAAGCAATAAGTACGGCTTGTGTAACTCCACTTCTCAGAAAATTTAAAATTCAAAATAATTTTTCCTGACAATTTTTTTTTTCTAAATTAATATTACTATTATTAATTCTTTTTAGTCCAATTTAATTGGGCTTCTGTTCAAGTTTAAGTGTTGGGCTTTTACTAAAGCCCATGAACCAACCCTATATTACCAGCAGCACCTTCTGTGAAAGAATGAACCAATTCATTCTTAAACCCACCATTTATTTTCTGTTAGGATTAACTCCACAATTCTCCGGCCAAGAAGAAATTCAAATTCTTCTCTAACAACTTCTGACACCTGTGCCATGTGCCAACAAATTCTTTCATTTCCCTCCATTCTCTCTCCTTAACCGCCTATATGAACTTGCAGAGCATCTTCAACTCTCTACCAATAAATTTTAGCTCTTAAATTTTCCTTCCTTCTCCCTCTCCAACCTGAAGTTGAGAAGGAAGATCGGCCATGGCGGAGACCCCTACTCCGGTGCACAGCTAGGCTTCGACTTCGATTTCAGACTCTGGTTCTTCGACAACTTGGTTCATATTCTTTCGATCCACAGGATTGATGTCATTGGTATGTATCAATTCTGAATTTGATTATTCGATCATTAGTTTGCCACTCTCGATCTATGATCCTTTGGAAATCTCGAATTGAATTTAGATCTGGTTGATGGGACAAATCGAATCGACCCAGTAATATTAGATCGACGAGCTCGATTCAAGAGTAAGTGCTCTTTTGATACTTGATTAATTTCGATTGAATTTCCTTTTTCCTGATGAGTTTGAGTACGATTGTGAATCCTGAGATTATTTCCTTGCATTTCTATCATATACATTGATCCTCAGGAATTTTGGATTCAGTGGTGTGGATATGTTGTACTGATCATAACCTTTGACTTAGGAGCAAGGGTAAGTGTTCGATTATTTGTTTCATTCAGTCTTGAAATTCTTGTGACTTGAAGAAGAGCATATCACGACCTACTCTGTTGTATATTTTTCTCTGTTTCGTTGGCTTATCTGTTCGATCTGTCATTCAAGGGGGGGGGGATCGAAACCAATTTGGACGAAGAACTTGTGTCCAGCGCAATTTCGCACTCGATCCTGCCAGGTGAGCTTTTGTCTGTTCAACTTTCAGTTGGTTACATTCTAGTTAGCTGCTATTAGGATCATGTGATGTTAAGAGTTCAGGGGTAAATGCTTAATTTGAATTCTTGGTTTATAGCTGTATTAGTTGATTCATGTTTTAATTTAACCCCAGGACAGATCCCTGATACAGTTTAATTCATATATCTAGATGTGACTGAAATTTTAGGAAGTTATTGGTCGTTAGCTCAGATTGTTGGTGGTTAATATTTTTATGCTCAGCAAACTCATGTCTTCATTTTTCCTTAACCTGCTATGGATAGGTAGTAGACAGTTGATAGTGTTAGACAATACCTGTCATTTTGCAAATAAATATGGTGAACCTGTTAGCTTGGGACTGAACGATGGTCAGGATGGAAGCTTGCCTTGAATGATCGAGTCGAATGCAGTAATTGAGGGTATCACCTGAGAATTAACTTGTTTTAGTTTCAATCCAGTTTATGTTGTATGACCTGTAAATGGGTTATATTGTGTTCTGAAGAAGAGGTATCTATAGGAGTGGTTACCCGGACTTCATGTGAATTTCTTGTTAGATAACTGTTGGGTTGATGACAGTCCATATTGGGATTGTATCCTCCTAAATTGTGATTAGAGAGAGAGTTTAGTTTTTATGTTTCCTGGAACAGAGTCTCATTCCAACCTGGTGAACAGCCACTTGTTCCTGAGTTGTGATAAATCTGTAGAGGTATGAACAATAGTTGCACATTGCTGTAGGACAGGTCAGGGTAAGTATCGACCTGAGATGAGTAGGAGGAGTGTATCCTGTTCAAATCCTACTCGTTGACAGGGCATAACTAATCCTGGTTATTTGATGCATTAGGTGAGTGATGGTGGCTGATTTGTATCTCGAAAGGAGGGATGAAACTAGACATAACCAGAAGACTAACTCACAGTATAACTAAGAGTTTGAATACCTGTTCTACATTTTGCAATATGATGTTAATTGACTACAGTTAGATGTAACTGAACTTGTGTCTTCCAGTTGGACTGTTTTTACTTAAAGACTGCAATAGCTGTGAACTAGGAATCATACATCAGTGCTGGGTTCAGTGGGAATTTTCTGGAGAAATTCCTAGGCTACCATGGTTATTGTTTTGGTAGTTTTACTAAACACATGAGAGGAATGATCCGGGTAGCAGGGAACCAAATCAGTGACCTGAGATGGCATCTCAGTAATTACTCTAACTGGGATTTTTAGTTCATCTTGGATTTTCTCCTTTGAGCTGCAATGTTTTACTTCAAGTGAGGAACCTAAACCATACTAAACATTTGGTGGGTGACCAGGTTTCAATTGTTAAACTCAGTGAAAACTGAGTGTAGGCCAAATGGTTAGATATGTCTTGGGAACACATCAGTGTGGTATTTTCCCAAGTTGCTGTCAGCCTAGCCTGGCATAACAATGGTTGAGTTGGGTATAGGAATGAATGGATGATTCGAATTTCATAAGGCAATGATAGGCTTTTATACCAAGAACTTAGTTCCATTGGTTGAATCTGAACAATGATCCTGGTAGCTGGGGAATGGAATCAGTGCAATACACAAGGCTGGAACTGTTTTAGGACAGTCCTGTAAGGGTTATGTCCAATCTGATAGCATGTTTAGGCTGGATAAGTTTTCAGTCGAGGCTTAGATTCATAGGGACAGTGGGATGAATTTCATGAACCTTAAGTATTTAAACCAAGTTCAACCCAAATGACAGGTTATGTGGACTGTTTGGTTCAGGTAGCTGGTATTTTCCTATGATTGAATGTCCAAGGGGTTGCATTTCCTGTGACTTGGAAATTCCAGTGAATTAATTCCTGTGTCAGAATGTCCTGTGATTTTAAATGATCTTTAGCCATTTAACTATAAGTTAAGTTTGGGATGGGGTCAAACCAAGTAGGAGCTGATCAATTCCAGAATTATGGGTTAAGGATCAAGTTTACTTAGGATTTGATTATAAACTTGACTGATACAGGAAGGGAAGAATGAGTTGAATAAAACCCCTTAGTTAGATGTGTGGTAGCTAGAGTTGGGTTGGTGTCCTGTGCAAAATAGTTAACTTTTCATTTTGGGATGTTTTCCAAATAACATGTGTTGTGGACTGAAATGTCCATTGTATTTTTAGATTAAGGGTACATGTGGTTCAATGACCAAATTGCTTTGGGCCAATGGCTTGGGGTGGGTCGTCCAGGACCCTTTGAGTTTAAGTTTACTTTTGAACACTTGTCTCATAGAAATTCATGTAGTATACTGTTATAGATATAAAGGTTCTTGCCAGTTTAGAACATAGTTATTAATTTTGGTAATCTATAGGAAACCCTAGCAACTAAGATTTACATTAGATATTAATCATGATTAGAATCATTTGATAACCAATTAGAATTAGCTATTTATTAACCAACTTGTATACATCATTATTTCCTACAGGAGGGTACCTAGCTCTATTGCCTACTTGTACTTTCCTGGAGCAAGGCAAGTACACTCTACGGTTTTGTGCTTTACATTATTTTCCCTGTACTTCCTTGAGTGACACAATTGCAACACGTCATGTTCTTTCTGGTACTCTTGTTCTCTTGTGCTTATTACTTGTATCTGGGGAGGGGAAATATACTATCTATGTGACCAATCCCAAGTAACAACTCAGGTGTGTTTTAGCTTAGACCCCGCATCGTGCACGCGGGTCCTAAGTCACCATTCATGTGCTTTCAGGTGCTTTCAGGTTCTTACCCTAGCCGGTCACATATTTAGTTATATTTCAAATGCATTTACACACATGTTCAGGAGATTACCTTGTGCTTATTTCCTGTGATTCCATGTTCTTTCAGGTGCTTACATATCATGTACTTTCATGTTCTTACATACCATGTTCTTTCATGTACTTTACCCTGTTCTTCATATACTTATACACCTGTATTTTCCTGTACTTTCCATGTTTCCTTGTACTTTCATTTCATGATGTCTTGTTCATTACCTAGAATTGTACTTGCTCCGCTCCTGACTGGATATGTTATGATAGGTGAGATGGAGGCTTTGTGTGACACATACTATGGACAGGACATTGCATTCCCTACTGAGCCAGCTGGAGCTGCTTCTGACCTAGAGGCTGCAGAAGCCTAGTGCTTCATTAGTACTTTCCATTTACTTTCCATGTATTGAGACTAGCAGACTTTTATAGTTGAATTGTAATAAATTCAGATATTGCATCTCTTTTCTGGTTGGGACACATTATATAGTTGCTGTGATTCTATACTTTCATGATTATCTGGTTAGTTTCCCTAGCTTGGTACAGCTTACTTCATTGTGTCTAACAATGAAGGCTGGGCGTGTCCGACTCGTATCCGATTATTCGGGAGCGGGTCGTGACATGTTTTTAGTGGTGGCCCATGCAGGTCCATCCTAATGGTACCTAGGACTTAGCGTACTATTGGGGGACTTGATTTACACTAGGGAAACTTGATCACAGCATAGGAAAATCGGAAAATAAGGGTATATCAGGTATATCAGGTATATTGATATTCTATAAACACTTGTTGTTTTAGGTTTAGGATATTTAACAGTTTTCTGTTTTTCAGATAGTTCAAAAGCATGCGACACCAGAACTGTTGATCCATCTACACTTGAAGATTTCAATCCTCCACTACCTTCTATCGTCCTACTATCCCCATGGGTAGTACGTTGTTGACGGAGATGTTGAAGAGTCCTTTGACACCAGAGAGAGCATGCCATCCTTTTCCAAGCCAGACTGGTGGATACACACTCCGAGACAGGAATGACTTCTGATTTCTTCGGATTCTTGGACTTTCCGACACAGAGCGCATATCTTGCACCGAGGAGCAGATCGAGAACCTGAAGCCGCCACTGAAGATTATCTCAGCATGTGAGGATCCGACTCCTCCGAAGATTGAAGTCGCCAAACAGGAGATCCAGCTCGTAGCACATACAACAAGATGGGAAGCTGAAGCACAGGAGAGACATGAAGACTTATGACAAAGACAGCAACTACCCTGGACCCGCAAAATGCCACAACACTCAGTCAGCGCTTCTTCGGTCACAACACCAGTCGCATCATCAGGAGCAGGTCTCAACAGCCAGTACGCCAGCAGACGTATATTCCTATCAGAGGCTCCGCGCTTCAGCCCCAGCGGGAGATCCAGACGACGACTACTTGTAATTTCTGCCATCGTCCAGGACATCACCACAAAGAGTGCCACAAGAGACGAAGGCTATGCCTGCACTGCAAATCACCAACCCACCAAGTCAAAAACTGTCCGGAGGCTACTGATCACGCTGCCCAAGGACGAACACGAAGAGCACCAGGACTACAGCAAGGGGACCAGCCTCTCTTGATTCAGCAACCACATGGAGTACTACCGCAGGGATCAACCTACGCCAGGACAATTGAAGAGGTTAGAGAGATTTTCGTTCGGGAGGAATACTGAAGACAGACTAAAGACTGAAGATTTTTTTTGCATGATTGGGAAAACCATGTATTTTGATTAGCAACCTAGTTTTTCTTAAATTTCTTTTAGCATCTAGACCATTTCTTGGAACTTCTTGTTTTCTATTTTGGAATCTTGGTTGGTATTCGAAACTTAACTCGAGATATTGTTTCCTATTCGTTGATTGATACTCCTCCAATCCATTCTTCGTAACCTTGCTCTTTTCGAGATTCTACTCAGAAATTTTGTTTCCTATTCAGGACTAGTTACAATTTGTAAATTTTGTTTTCTTTCCGAAGTTCAGTTTCTATTTGGGGATTGTTGGAATTTGATTTTATTTAATACTTGTTTCTATTCACCATTCAAGACATCGTTTGGAAACTTCGGTTTCGACCTGTTCCCTATGTGAGATTCGTTTCCTACGTAGCTTGTTTTCTACTTGGAAATTGTTCCGTTCACAACTTTGCTTCGATCTTGTTCCCTATTTGAGGTATCGCTTGTTCATGGATATTGTTTTACTCACCCATTGATTCTTTTTCCTACTCGTAACTTGATTCCATTCGAGAATTTAAGATCCTGTTCCCTATTTCGAGACTCTGTTATCCTTTCGAGATAACGTCCCATATGTGGAATCTTGTTACCATTCCAGATATCAGTTGATATTTTATCATATTTGAAACTTCGTCATGTCTGAAATTTTAAATCTCCCCGGCTGCCCTTTTGTACTCATTGATTGGATCTCTTGTCATTTTTAGTACCTAATAAACTCTTGTATTCTAACAGTCAAGTAACTTCATCATTTCCGTGACTTGGACTATTGAAACTCATTTTGAATTCCTTGGAACTCTTTTGGAATCCCTAAGGATAAAGTCGAGAAGCTATTCGATGATCTACTATGGACTGACAGTTGCGCGCTGCAGCCATTAGCTGGATTATGGAGACTGAGGGTTCACTGCAGCCAGTAGCGCACTGGCGAGGCAAGAACTCTAAGTTGAAGTGATTTCAAATAATCATAGATTTTCGAGTACTGTCGAGACTTGACATATTCTTCATACCTTGATCTCTTGGGTTGCTTCGTCAATGATTGTTGGAAAATGGATAAGGTTGACAGATTATTTCGGTGACATATTGTTATTTGAGTCACGGGGCCGAAAGTCCACTGCAGTCAGATATATACTGGCGGGGTAGGGATTCTAGGCGAAGTGATTTCGAATAGCTATATGTTCCCGGACACCATGGAAACTATATCCCTTTTTATATGATTATTGGTTTACGAGAATCATAGATCCTTGCACGTTCATCCTGATTTGATACTGTATCTCCTGAGTATTGCGTACGTCTCCTCAATCAATCCTTGCTAAATTTTATTTCTAGCATTTTATCGTTAGATCATTGAATTCCTCAAAATTGTATATTACCAGATTGTGGTTTCGTACTTCGTTTGGGACTTGTCTAAACTCCGATCTAAATTTATGTCTATCTAACCATGATTTTCTATCTTGTTCTAGTCTACTTGTGTTGAACTATCGATTTTTGGTCGTACCTAATAATTGTGTCTTCATGATTTTGATCCTCTAAGTTGTAATCGAAACTTCATTCCATTCGTACCTATTTAATTCTTGATCATTGTTAGATCGTAATATTTCAATTTCTTGTGTGTAATTATCGTACATGGTCTCAAAGGCTCAGGGCGTATCAGAGTTGCACAGGATCGGCAGAAGCACTGGGCGGACAGCAGCAGACGGACACTTGAGTTCGAGGTTGGAGACAGAGTATTCCTGAAGATCTCACCGACTAGGGGCGTCATCAGGTTCGGCAGAGGCGGGAAGCTCAGTCCGAGATTCATCGGACCCTTCGACGTGACGGCACGGATTGGCGAGGTGGCATATCGACTAGCGCTTCCAGCTAGATTGGAGGGAGTGCACGATATCTTCTACGTATCTCAGCTTCGACGATACATTCCAGACCGAGCCATGTGGTGGACTATTCCGAGCTGGAGGTGGGCCCGAGATTGACCTACGAGGAGCAGCCAGTGGAAATCCTCGATCAAAGGGAGAAGAGCTTGCGCGGAACCAGACTATTTCTCTTGTTCGCGTCATGTGGAGACACCACTCTCCGGGAGAGTTCACATGGGAGCGCAAGGACGAGATGCGGGAGCGCTATCCCACTCTGATTGATTGATTTGATTGTACTCTATTTTTTTATGGAATTATATTTTCAATAAATAACTGATGTTGGATCTTTTGAGAATTACGGAGATTTGTTTTGGTCATTGAATTTCGAGGACGAAATTTTTCTGAGGGGGGGATATTTGTAACTCCACTTCTCAGAAAATTTAAAATTCCAAATAATTTTTCCTGATAATTTTTTTTTTCTAAATTAATATTACTATTATTAATTCTTTTTAGTCCAATTTAATTGGGCTTCTGTTCAAGTTTAAGTGTTGGGCTTTTACTAAAGCCCATGAACCAACCCTATATTACCAGCAGCACCTTCTGTGAAAGAATGAACCAATTCATTCTTAAACCCACCATTTATTTTCTGTTAGGATTAACTCCACAATTCTCCGGCCAAGAAGAAATTCAAATTCTTCTCTAACAACTTCTGACACCTGTGCCATGTGCCAACAAATTCTTTCATTTCCCTCCATTCTCTCTCCTTAACCGCCTATATAAACTTGCAGAGCATCTTCAACTCTCTACCAATAAATTTTAGCTCTTAAATTTTCCTTCCTTCTCCCTCTCCAACCTGAAGTTGAGAAGGAAGATCGGCCATGGCGGAGACCCCTACTCCGGTGCACAGCTAGGCTTCGACTTCGATTTCAGACTCTGGTTCTTCGACAACTTGGTTCATATTCTTTCGATCCACAGGATTGATGTCATTGGTATGTATCAATTCTGAATTTGATTATTCGATCATTAGTTTGCCACTCTCGATCTGTGATCCTTTGGAAATCTCGAATTGAATTTAGATCTGGTTGATGGGACAAATCGAATCGACCCAGTAATATTAGATCGACGAGCTCGATTCAAGAGTAAGTGCTCTTTTGATACTTGATTAATTTCGATTGAATTTCCTTTTTCTTGATGAGTTTGAGTACGATTGTGAATCCTGAGATTATTTCCTTGCATTTCTATCATATACATTGATCCTCAGGAATTTTGGATTCAGTGGTGTGGATATGTTGTACTGATCATAACCTTTGACTTAGGAGCAAGGGTAAGTGTTCGATTATTTGTTTCATTCAGTCTTGAAATTCTTGTGACTTGAAGAAGAGCAGATCACGACCTACTCTGTTGTATATTTTTCTCTGTTTCGTTGGCTTATCTGTTCGATCTGTCATTCAAGGGGGGGGGGGATCGAAACCAATTTGGACGAAGAACTTGTGTCCAGCGCAATTTCGCACTCGATCCTGCCAGGTGAGCTTTTGTCTGTTCAACTTTCAGTTGGTTACATTCTAGTTAGCTGCTATTAGGATCATGTGATGTTAAGAGTTCAGGGGTAAATGCTTAATTTGAATTCTTGGTTTATAGCTGTATTAGTTGATTCATGTTTTAATTTAACCCCAGGACAGATCCCTGATACAGTTTAATTCATATATCTAGATGTGACTGAAATTTTAGGAAGTTATTGGTCGTTAGCTCAGATTGTTGGTGGTTAATATTTTTATGCTCAGCAAACTCATGTCTTCATTTTTCCTTAACCTGCTATGGATAGGTAGTAGACAGTTGATAGTGTTAGACAATACCTGTCATTTTGCAAATAAATATGGTGAACCTGTTAGCTTGGGACTGAACGATGGTCAGGATGGAAGCTTGCCTTGAATGATCGAGTCGAATGCAGTAATTGAGGGTATCACCTGAGAATTAACTTGTTTTAGTTTCAATCCAGTTTATGTTGTATGACCTGTAAATGGGTTATATTGTGTTCTGAAGAAGAGGTATCTATAGGAGTGGTTACCCGGACTTCATGTGAATTTCTTGTTAGATAACTGTTGGGTTGATGACAGTCCATATTGGGATTGTATCCTCCTAAATTGTGATTAGAGAGAGAGTTTAGTTTTTATGTTTCCTGGAACAGAGTCTCATTCCAACCTGGTGAACAGCCACTTGTTCCTGAGTTGTGATAAATCTGTAGAGGTATGAACAATAGTTGCACATTGCTGTAGGACAGGTCAGGGTAAGTATCGACCTGAGATGAGTAGGAGGAGTGTATCCTGTTCAAATCCTACTCGTTGACAGGGCATAACTAATCCTGGTTATTTGATGCATTAGGTGAGTGATGGTGGCTGATTTGTATCTCGAAAGGAGGGATGAAACTAGACATAACCAGAAGACTAACTCACAGTATAACTAAGAGTTTGAATACCTGTTCTACATTTTGCAATATGATGTTAATTGACTACAGTTAGATGTAACTGAACTTGTGTCTTCCAGTTGGACTGTTTTTACTTAAAGACTGCAATAGCTGTGAACTAGGAATCATACATCAGTGCTGGGTTCAGTGGGAATTTTCTGGAGAAATTCCTAGGCTACCATGGTTATTGTTTTGGTAGTTTTACTAAACACATGAGAGGAATGATCCGGGTAGCAGGGAACCAAATCAGTGACCTGAGATGGCATCTCAGTAATTACTCTAATTGGGATTTTTAGTTCATCTTGGATTTTCTCCTTTGAGCTGCAATGTTTTACTTCAAGTGAGGAACCTAAACCATACTAAACATTTGGTGGGTGACCAGGTTTCAATTGTTAAACTCAGTTAAAACTGAGTGTAGGCCAAATGGTTAGATATGTCTTGGGAACACATCAGTGTGGTATTTTCCCAAGTTGCTGTCAGCCTAGCCTGGCATAACAATGGTTGAGTTGGGTATAGGAATGAATGGATGATTCGAATTTCATAAGGCAATGATAGGCTTTTATACCAAGAACTTAGTTCCATTGGTTGAATCTGAACAATGATCCTGGTAGCTGGGGAATGGAATCAGTGCAATACACAAGGCTGGAACTGTTTTAGGACAGTCCTGTAAGGGTTATGTCCAATCTGATAGCATGTTTAGGCTGGATAAGTTTTCAGTCGAGGCTTAGATTCATAGGGACAGTGGGATGAATTTCATGAACCTTAAGTATTTAAACCAAGTTCAACCCAAATGACAGGTTATGTGGACTGTTTGGTTCAGGTAGCTGGTATTTTCCTATGATTGAATGTCCAAGGGGTTGCATTTCCTGTGACTTGGAAATTCCAGTGAATTAATTCCTGTGTCAGAATGTCCTGTGATTTTAAATGATCTTTAGCCATTTAACTATAAGTTAAGTTTGGGATGGGGTCAAACCAAGTAGGAGCTGATCAATTCCAGAATTATGGGTTAAGGATCAAGTTTACTTAGGATTTGATTATAAACTTGACTGATACAGGAAGGGAAGAATGAGTTGAATAAAACCCCTTAGTTAGATGTGTGGTAGCTAGAGTTGGGTTGGTGTCCTGTGCAAAATAGTTAACTTTTCATTTTGGGATGTTTTCCAAATAACATGTGTTGTGGACTGAAATGTCCATTGTATTTTTAGATTAAGGGTACATGTGGTTCAATGACCAAATTGCTTTGGGCCAATGGCTTGGGGTGGGTCGTCCAGGACCCTTTGAGTTTAAGTTTACTTTTGAACACTTGTCTCATAGAAATTCATGTAGTATACTGTTATAGATATAAAGGTTCTTGCCAGTTTAGAACATAGTTATTAATTTTGGTAATCTATAGGAAACCCTAGCAACTAAGATTTACATTAGATATTAATCATGATTAGAATCATTTGATAACCAATTAGAATTAGCTGTTTATTAACCAACTTGTACACATCATTATTTCCTACAGGAGGGTACCTAGCTCTATTGCCTGCTTGTACTTTCCTGGAGCAAGGCAAGTACACTCTACGGTTTTGTGCTTTACATTATTTTCCCTGTACTTCCTTGAGTGACACAATTGCAACACGTCATGTTCTTTCTGGTACTCTTGTTCTCTTGTGCTTATTACTTGTATCTGGGGAGGGGAAATATACTATCTATGTGACCAATCCCAAGTAACAACTCAGGTGTGTTTTAGCTTAGACCCCGCATCGTGCACGCGGGTCCTAAGTCACCATTCATGTGCTTTCAGGTGCTTTCAGGTTCTTACCCTAGCCGGTCACATATTTAGTTATATTTCAAATGCATTTACACACATGTTCAGGAGATTACCTTGTGCTTATTTCCTGTGATTCCATGTTCTTTCAGGTGCTTACATATCATGTACTTTCATGTTCTTACATACCATGTTCTTTCATGTACTTTACCCTGTTCTTCATATACTTATACACCTGTATTTTCCTGTACTTTCCATGTTCCCTTGTACTTTCATTTCATGATGTCTTGTTCATTACCTAGAATTGTACTTGCTCCGCTCCTGACTGGATATGTTATGATAGGTGAGATGGAGGCTTTGTGTGACACATACTATGGACAGGACATTGCATTCCCTACTGAGCCAGCTGGAGCTGCTTCTGACCTAGAGGCTGCAGAAGCCTAGTGCTTCATTAGTACTTTCCATTTACTTTCCATGTATTGAGACTAGCAGACTTTTATAGTTGAATTGTAATAAATTCAGATATTGCATCTCTTTTCTGGTTGGGACACATTATATAGTTGCTGTGATTCTATACTTTCATGATTATCTGGTTAGTTTCCCTAGCTTGGTACAGCTTACTTCATTGTGTCTAACAATGAAGGCTGGGCGTGTCCGACTCGTATCCGATTATTCGGGAGCGGGTCGTGACATGTTTTTAGTGGTGGCCCATGCAGGTCCATCCTAATGGTACCTAGGACTTAGCGTACTATTGGGGGACTTGATTTACACTAGGGAAACTTGATCACAGCATAGGAAAATCGGAAAATAAGGGTATATCAGGTATATCAGGTATATTGATATTCTATAAACACTTGTTGTTTTAGGTTTAGGATATTTAACAGTTTTCTGTTTTTCAGATAGTTCAAAAGCATGCGACACCAGAACTGTTGATCCATCTACACTTGAAGATTTCAATCCTCCACTACCTTCTATCGTCCTACTATCCCCATGGGTAGTACGTTGTTGACGGAGATGTTGAAGAGTCCTTTGACACCAGAGAGAGCATGCCATCCTTTTCCAAGCCAGACTGGTGGATACACACTCCGAGACAGGAATGACTTCTGATTTCTTCGGATTCTTGGACTTTCCGACACAGAGCGCATATCTTGCACCGAGGAGCAGATCGAGAACCTGAAGCCGCCACTGAAGATTATCTCAGCATGTGAGGATCCGACTCCTCCGAAGATTGAAGTCGCCAAACAGGAGATCCAGCTCGTAGCACATACAACAAGATGGGAAGCTGAAGCACAGGAGAGACATGAAGACTTATGACAAAGACAGCAACTACCCTGGACCCACAAAATGCCACAACACTCAGTCAGCGCTTCTTCGGTCACAACACCAGTCGCATCATCAGGAGCAGGTCTCAACAGCCAGTACGCCAGCAGACGTATATTCCTATCAGAGGCTCCGCGCTTCAGCCCCAGCGGGAGATCCAGACGACGACTACTTGTAATTTCTGCCATCGTCCAGGACATCACCACAAAGAGTGCCACAAGAGACGAAGGCTATGCCTGCACTGCAAATCACCAACCCACCAAGTCAAAAACTGTCCGGAGGCTACTGATCACGCTGCCCAAGGACGAACACGAAGAGCACCAGGACTACAGCAAGGGGACCAGCCTCTCTTGATTCAGCAACCACATGGAGTACTACCGCAGGGATCAACCTACGCCAGGACAATTGAAGAGGTTAGAGAGATTTTCGTTCGGGAGGAATACTGAAGACAGACTAAAGACTGAAGATTTTTTTTGCATGATTGGGAAAACCATGTATTTTGATTAGCAACCTAGTTTTTCTTAAATTTCTTTTAGCATCTAGACCATTTCTTGGAACTTCTTATTTTCTATTTTGGAATCTTGGTTGGTATTCGAAACTTAACTCGAGATATTGTTTCCTATTCGTTGATTGATACTCCTCCAATCCATTCTTCGTAACCTTGCTCTTTTCGAGATTCTACTCAGAAATTTTGTTTCCTATTCAGGACTAGTTACAATTTGTAAATTTTGTTTTCTTTCCGAAGTTCAGTTTCTATTTGGGGATTGTTGGAATTTGATTTTATTTAATACTTGTTTCTATTCACCATTCAAGACATCGTTTGGAAACTTCGGTTTCGACCTGTTCCCTATGTGAGATTCGTTTCCTACGTAGCTTGTTTTCTACTTGGAAATTGTTCCGTTCACAACTTTGCTTCGATCTTGTTCCCTATTTGAGGTATCGCTTGTTCATGGATATTGTTTTACTCACCCATTGATTCTTTTTCCTACTCGTAACTTGATTCCATTCGAGAATTTAAGATCCTGTTCCCTATTTCGAGACTCTGTTATCCTTTCGAGATAACGTCCCATATGTGGAATCTTGTTACCATTCCAGATATCAGTTGATATTTTATCATATTTGAAACTTCGTCCTGTCTGAAATTTTAAATCTCCCCGGCTGCCCTTTTGTACTCATTGATTGGATCTCTTGTCATTTTTAGTACCTAATAAACTCTTGTATTCTAACAGTCAAGTAACTTCATCATTTCCGTGACTTGGACTATTGAAACTCATTTTGAATTCCTTGGAACTCTTTTGGAATCCCTAAGGATAAAGTCGAGAAGCTATTCGATGATCTACTATGGACTGACAGTTGCGCGCTGCAGCCATTAGCTGGATTATGGAGACTGAGGGTTCACTGCAGCCAGTAGCGCACTGGCGAGGCAAGAACTCTAAGTTGAAGTGATTTCAAATAATCATAGATTTTCGAGTACTGTCGAGACTTGACATATTCTTCATACCTTGATCTCTTGGGTTGCTTCGTCAATGATTGTTGGAAAATGGATAAGGTTGACAGATTATTTCGGTGACATATTGTTATTTGAGTCACGGGGCCGAAAGTCCACTGCAGTCAGATATATACTGGCGGGGTAGGGATTCTAGGCGAAGTGATTTCGAATAGCTATATGTTCCCGGACACCATGGAAACTATATCCCTTTTTATATGATTATTGGTTTACGAGAATCATAGATCCTTGCACGTTCATCCTGATTTGATACTGTATCTCCTGAGTATTGCGTACGTCTCCTCAATCAATCCTTGCTAAATTTTATTTCTAGCATTTTATCGTTAGATCATTGAATTTCTCAAAATTGTATATTACCAGATTGTGGTTCCGTACTTCGTTTGGGACTTGTCTAAACTCCGATCTAAATTCATGTCTATCTAACCATGATTTTCTATCTTGTTCTAGTCTACTTGTGTTGAACTATCGATTTTTGGTCGTACCTAATAATTGTGTCTTCATGATTTTGATCCTCTAAGTTGTAATCGAAACTTCATTCCATTCGTACCTATTTAATTCTTGATCATTGTTAGATCGTATTATTTCAATTTCTTGTGTGTAATTATCGTACATGGTCTCAAAGGCTCAGGGCGTATCAGAGTTGCACAGGATCGGCAGAAGCACTGGGCGGACAGCAGCAGACGGACACTTGAGTTCGAGGTTGGAGACAGAGTATTCCTGAAGATCTCACCGACTAGGGGCGTCATCAGGTTCGGCAGAGGCGGGAAGCTCAGTCCGAGATTCATCGGACCCTTCGACGTGACGACACGGATTGGCGAGGTGGCATATCGACTAGCGCTTCCAGCTAGATTGGAGGGAGTGCACGATATCTTCTACGTATCTCAGCTTCGACGATACATTCCAGACCGAGCCATGTGGTGGACTATTCCGAGCTGGAGGTGGGCCCGAGATTGACCTACGAGGAGCAGCCAGTGGAAATCCTCGATCAAAGGGAGAAGAGCTTGCGCGGAACCAGACTATTTCTCTTGTTCGCGTCATGTGGAGACACCACTCTCCGGGAGAGTTCACATGGGAGCGCAAGGACGAGATGCGGGAGCGCTATCCCACTCTGATTGATTGATTTGATTGTACTCTATTTTTTTATGGAATTATATTTTCAATAAATAACTGATGTTGGATCTTTTGAGAATTACGGAGATTTGTTTTGGTCATTGAATTTCGAGGACGAAATTTTTCTGAGGGGGGGATATTTGTAACTCCACTTCTCAGAAAATTTAAAATTCCAAATAATTTTTCCTGATAATTTTTTTTTTCTAAATTAATATTACTATTATTAATTCTTTTTAGTCCAATTTAATTGGGCTTCTGTTCAAGTTTAAGTGTTGGGCTTTTACTAAAGCCCATGAACCAACCCTATATTACCAGCAGCACCTTCTGTGAAAGAATGAACCAATTCATTCTTAAACCCACCATTTATTTTCTGTTAGGATTAACTCCACAATTCTCCGGCCAAGAAGAAATTCAAATTCTTCTCTAACAACTTCTGACACCTGTGCCATGTGCCAACAAATTCTTTCATTTCCCTCCATTCTCTCTCCTTAACCGCCTATATAAACTTGCAGAGCATCTTCAACTCTCTACCAATAAATTTTAGCTCTTAAATTTTCCTTCCTTCTCCCTCTCCAACCTGAAGTTGAGAAGGAAGATCGGCCATGGCGGAGACCCCTACTCCGGTGCACAGCTAGGCTTCGACTTCGATTTCAGACTCTGGTTCTTCGACAACTTGGTTCATATTCTTTCGATCCACAGGATTGATGTCATTGGTATGTGTCACGACCCGCACCCTGTATAGGGGCACGAGAAGTGGTTACGTCCAGCCTACGCCGCAGTGTCGGCGGTAGTAAGCTGTTCTAGGTTGCTAACTAATCTCATGCAGTGAATATAAAAAGTACTTGTCCAGATATCAGCTCCGAATGGAGGGCAAGTAAAGGGGTATGATCTACTCAAACACAGTCTAAGCACGAAAAGATAACACAGAAGTTGTACCTAAGGAATTAAAGACAACAACAACTAACTGCTAAAATAATACTCCAATATCTCAAATCAACTTAATACAGACTCAATATCTTAACTTTAATACAACAAGCCAAAACATGAAAGCTAAAGTAGTGTACTAGCTAATCTCCTGAATCACTCCTGAGAGTCAGAACCAAAGGTAGCTAATCCCTCGCCAGGTCCATGGTAAGCAGGGCATGTGTCCACAGGATTATCATCTGTAATATTTTCAACAGGTCCAATCAGGACGGGAACGAGCACAACTCATCAAGAAAAACCCAAGTAAATGACAAAGAACTATAAAGCAGTTATAGACAGTTTTATTGATGAGCATGGCAGTTCTATGCAGGTAATAATGGCACAGAGACACAGTAAGATACAAGAAAAGAAAGGTAACTAAAACAAGAGAAGAATCATGGCAATGAAGACTGTAATAAAAGCTAACTGAACTAGAATATCATGTGTGAGTCCAGACAGTACGATATAAGTCTAATGTAATCCCAGTGTGAGTCCAGTCCATATAATCTGATACCAGATAATTTCCAGTACAAGATGAGTCCAACAGTGATCAATGAAACCAGGGTGAGTCCAACTATGATCTAACAGTGTGTTTTAAAATACCGAGGTCGACATGCAAACGGCTGTAGGTATCAGGCACATCTCTCACTGATCAGGCAAGAGATGGCTATGCTTCCAGTAGATTCCAGTTTGGAGATTCCAGATTTGGGGTATGTCTACATGTCTTACTCAATATTTCCCCGCCCAGCAAGTGAATCCAGTACAAGACACAAAAATCGAGATGAGTCCGGCCAAATGATGATTCCAGAAATGATTCCAGAATGATTCCAGTGATTCCAGTAATAGAGATCAGTAAGTAAGGTATGTGTCGCATACATGAATCCAGAAATATCCATACGTGTTGATACAGAGAATCACATAGAACTAACTAGAACTGAAATACAGTAATCGACAAATAAATGAGAGAATTATCAGAGAATGTACTCGCCTGTTACTCTGAAAAGAGTAGTGTAATATCAGATGTCTGTACCAGGGTCACAATGTCCTAAAATAAAGCAATACAGTTATGACATGTCCAAAATGAAGGTAAATGAAATCTACAATGCAATCTATATGAATTCTAAGCCAATCTAGGTCAAAGTCAAACTTGGTCAACTCTACAGTCAATCTAAGTCAAATCAAATCATATTAGGTCACAGGGAATCAAACTAAGTCTTACAAGGTCAAATAAGGTCAAACAAGTCAAGATTAGTCAAATCTAGGTTAAAGTCAACTCCTGGTCAACACTCTAATCAAACTAGTCAAATACTAGTCAACATGATCAATCTGGGTCAAGTCTAGGTCAAACTTAGACCAACTAAGGTATTGGTCAAACAAAGACTAGTCAGTCAGGTAAGTAAGCCAGGGGTCAACTATTTAAGTCAAACTCTATAAGGTTACTTAACTAACCATAGGCTAACCTGTCTTAGGATACCTAAGATACCATTCTACAAAGCTAAGGTATAACCAACTCCCTATACAAGTACATCACATATAAATATATAGTACAACACCAAACTTAATCTTATAATCAAGCTAAACCATAGTCTAACTCAATCAAGACTCAACTCTAAGTATCCTACTTAACCCCATACATATCTTCACTCTACATAGGGCTATCTATATAACCAAGTCATAAATAATACCCTTATATAGGTCAAAGTCTAAACCAACTAGTCAATAGTCTAGGGTTTAGTCAAACTTAGGTCACCAAGTCATTTAGAGTCCATCCAAACTATTTCTAGGTCAATTTGGTTAAGGTTTGACCTATAGTTGACTTTGGTCAACCATGGTCAAACTTGTAGTCAAACTAGGCCCAATAGGCCTAAGGTCAAGTCTAGACTCATGGGTCATGGGCCATAGGCTAACTCTATAGCCCATAGGCTAGTAACCTAGGTCAATGGTCATAGGGTTCATAGGTTTATACCTACAATAGAATCTATACAAATATATATATAACCTATATATAAAGGGTCACTATGTAATATACCCATAACCCCACATATATATATAAACATATATATACACTAATATATATCTATAACATATATATATACATACAAAATGTATATGTATATTACCTAATACATATATACAATATATATAGATATAGAGAGAGGGAAAGAGAGAGAGAGAGACAGGGAGAGAGAGGGGAATGGTTTGGACAGGGGGGGTTTCCTGGAATCAGGAACCAAGGAATCCCAGCCCCAAACACACACATACACAGTACATATATACAATGTATGTATATACATACACAACAACCTACACACACAACCAAATACCCTGAAAACTTACCCACACACACACATACACATATACTACATATATACATACTAAAATACATATATACTATGTATAAATCATATCAAAAATAGATTTAAAACTCAATTTTGAAAACTGGAAATAATCCTAAAACTGGAAAATCAGGACTGTAAACCCTCGACTTAGGTTAGACCAAACTCCAACTAAACCGAGCTAAGACAACCTAATCTTGGTTGGTAATTGAAGCCCCTAGGTTAGTCTAGGATCCTAATGGCCTGACACGGTGTCACGACACGACACGGCGTGTCCACGAGGGTCTAAAGTCACTCGGGTAAACTGGAAATACACTGATACACTGTGTATCAGTGAAAAACCTAAATCGATCTAGGACACGACACGACGCGACACAGGCCTCGTGCTCGTGCCCCAAGGTGCGCCTAGGTCTAGGGTACGTGTCCATGGCCCTGATACGCGTCCACGTGTCGTGTAGAGTGGACACGACACGCGTATCAGAAGCCCTAAAATACGTGTTTTAGACCGCGTGTCAGTGATTTCGCGTGTCTCGTATTCGCGACACGGGACACGTGACACCACGTGGTTGTGTCCAATGTGTTCGCCTATGGATAGGCTTTGTGTCCATGACACTACGAAGTGTCCACGTGTCGTGTACAGTGAACACGACACGCTCAAAGTCAAGTGTCTGTGTGTGCGTGCACTGTCAGTGCACGACCAGTGCACGTGTCCGTGCTCTCTCGACACGACACCAACATGTCTCAAACTCGAGGGGGGGGGCATGACAGAGGTTGCCCCCTCCTCTGTGTCAAATTTCCCGTGTCCTCGTGTCCTACAGTGTCCGTGCTAAGTGTCGAGTAGCAGGGGAGGCTGCACAGCCTCGTGCACGCGTGTCGAGGGGTCGTGTGCTCCACACGTGGCACGTAGGGCCTCGTGCTCGTGTCAGTGGGTAGCCTAGGTCTAGGACTAGGGATTAGGCATGACACTTTGTGTCCACGACACGTGTGGTCATGACACGAAGTGTCGAACAGTGGGGTTTAATCAGTGTGCAGTGCAGTGCAGTGCAGTGCTTAACAGTGTGTTCGTGTCCAATTTGGACACGGACACGACACGATAACGTGCTCAGTCCTAGGGTTTCGTGTCCTACATGTCTAGGGCTACCCAAAAATATAATTTGTTTCACAAAAACACAAGGTTTAGTCCTAAGTGGCATTTACACAAACACTGAAATTAAGACACAGACACGTGTCCGATACGGACACCAAAACACATCAAAATCCCACCAAACTTTACCCATAGTATTGTTATCCCTATATGAATGCACTTATGAAAGAAAAACAGGAATTTGACTAGGTTTGTGAGAAAATACCTATTGAGTGAAAACTCAAGAAAACAACTTCTTGGGGGGGGGGGGGGGGTTGTTCACTGTCCTTGGGGGTGCCCACAGCTAGGGTATCCTTGCTAGCTAGCCTTCCTTGGTATCCTCACTAGTAGGGGGTTCCAACGCAAGAAACGGGGCTCAATTTGGTGGAGAAATGGTCAAGTTATGGAGGTGTGAAGTTGAGGGAAAACCTAAACTCCAATGTATTGAAAATGAAGCCTTTCTTGTGAAGGGTGTACATATATGGAGAGGGGGTGTTCTTGGCTGCCATGGGGGGGTAGGGGTAGGCTATAGGGTCCCCTTCCACCTTGCAAGACTTAGTCTCTAAGGCTTTGACTAGGGGTTAGATATTCTAGGTTTCTAAAATATCCTAGAAAGTTAAATATCTAGATATTTATCAACCTAGATATTTACAAATAAAGTAAATATCTACACTTAGTCTTCTAGGTTAGTGGCTAACCTCTAGATTAGTGCTAAACTAGGTTAGAAGCTAACATGACACTAATCCACTAATTAAATAATAATAAACTACATAAATCCAAATAAATTCTAATAAATTACCAAAATACCCTTTAGGCTAAAAAGCCCTAATTTGATGTTCTAAACCTATGGCTAGGCTCACATGATCATGGTTAGTTTCTAGGTTATGAAATCTCTAGGGTTTACACTAGGGTTACACTAGTAAAATCACAAAGTCATAAGCCATGACTTAGAAAATAATTTTAAATTAACTAAAATCACCAAAATTCATAACATGACTAAATCACCAGTAATAAATAATAAAAATAATAAATTTTCAGAAAATCCCAATTTCAGAAAACTGGGTCTTACAAGTCTACCCTCCTTAGAAAAATTTCGTCCTCGAAATTAAGATAGTCGTACTCCTCCTAGGTCAAACCCCCAGTCAATCAGAGTCAAAAGATAACATGCAATCATAGTCCTACTGGTCGTGATTCCACAGTCTCGAACAGGGTAACTATACTATCTAGCATATCACAAGCATATCCTGACAGGTACTAATGGAATCATACAACAAGATGGAAAAGGAAGGACAGAAAAGACAAACCTGCTAACTCGTCACCTGCAGCGTTGGTCTCCTCGACCGTCATCGCAAAAGCTCCACCTCTCTGGTGCTGAGCTACAGGTGGCCTAGCACCCTCAAAAGGAGGTGCAAAGGGACAGTCTACCATCCTATATGAAACTGGTAAAGACAACTAGGAATTTATTATGAAGGATTACCACTCCAAAGATGATCAAATCGAAGGTTTAAGGCACGAGGGTCAATTGCATTGAAATCCAATAACACAGTATATAAAAGAAGATTTAGTCCCGGCTCGATCTAAGTTGATCAATTTCAGGATATATCGAAGTTGGACAAGATGGAGAACGAGACCATTGAAGTCTGAACACGAGTATCCAGGATTTGATATCTATATCACAATTGAATTAATTCAATTGAATAAGACCCCAAACACTGGATGATAAGAAGGATGACCCGGTCAACTGGTCACGATCAAAGAATTAAAATTTAAAGAATGATGCAAGGATATAGAAATAAGGCAATTTCTTCCTTTGGATAGGGAAACTAAACATGATACCTTGGGTTGATCTATCAAGTACAGTGCCTTTTCCATCTAAAATATGTGAAAGGCAAAACAATAATGAGTTCAAAGGCGATGTTATTAAGCACAATACGTGGTTCATAGGCGATGGAAATAATTCAAGGAGAGTTGCCAAGCTGTCGTGGATGAGACTCTAGGGCAAATTTAACTATGTCTCCCTCCACATAGAATAACATATGAAAAGCGAACCAAAGTGCAATAGGTTGATCAGACCATCATGCATCGGTTCTGATTAGACAATATGTTAGTGGGTACCGGCCCCCAATAAAATATGTCATGATCAAGCTCGAAAAGATCAGCTTGTAAAACTGGTGCTAAATTAGCAACATAAGATAGACAAAACGTAAGTAAGAATACGATGAAGGAAGTTAATAGTCCAAGATTCTTCAAACATCAAGGAGAGAGGGTGAATCAAAACAAGAGAAAAAGGATTTTCAAATCGAAGTTCGTAATGAGATTCTCAAGGGTCGTCCAGGAATCTCTCAAGTAGTCCTAACTGTGACTGAGTAACCTCTCCGTTAAAGCCTATCTCTCAATCCTATCGCAGGCTCGCAGCAGTACAACTAAGTCGCCGTACTACCACGATATCGCACTAATGCGACTCTCGACTAAAACCTATTCCTTAATTCCTATCGCAGGCATGCTTGGTACAATAACGTAACCAAACAATTTAGTCGACAGACCTGCATGGGCCACCACTAAAAACGTGTCACGATCCGCACCCTGTATAGGGGCACGAGAAGTGGTTACGTCCAGCCTACGCCGCAGTGTCGGCGGTAGTAAGCTGTTCTAGGTTGCTAACTAATCTCATGCAGTGAATATAAAAAGTACTTGTCCAGATATCAGCTCCGAATGGAGGGCAAGTAAAGGGGTATGATCTACTCAAACACAGTCTAAGCACGAAAAGATAACACAGAAGTTGTACCTAAGGAATTAAAGACAACAACAACTAACTGCTAAAATAATACTCCAATATCTCAAATCAACTTAATACAGACTCAATATCTTAACTTTAATACAACAAGCCAAAACATGAAAGCTAAAGTAGTGTACTAGCTAATCTCCTGAATCACTCCTGAGAGTCAGAACCAAAGGTAGCTAATCCCTCGCCAGGTCCATGGTAAGCAGGGCATGTGTCCACAGGATTATCATCTGTAATATTTTCAACAGGTCCAATCAGGACGGGAACGAGCACAACTCATCAAGAAAAACCCAAGTAAATGACAAAGAACTATAAAGCAGTTATAGACAGTTTTATTGATGAGCATGGCAGTTCTATGCAGGTAATGATGGCACAGAGACACAGTAAGATACAAGAAAAGAAAGGTAACTAAAACAAGAGAAGAATCATGGCAATGAAGACTGTAATAAAAGCTAACTGAACTAGAATATCATGTGTGAGTCCAGACAGTACGATATAAGTCTAATATAATCCCAGTGTGAGTCCAGTCCATATAATCTGATACCAGATAATTTCCAGTACAAGATGAGTCCAACAGTGATCAATGAAACCAGGGTGAGTCCAACTATGATCTAACAGTGTGTTTTAAAATACCGAGGTCGACATGCAAACGGCTGTAGGTATCAGGCACATCTCTCACTGATCAGGCAAGAGATGGCTATGCTTCCAGTAGATTCCAGTTTGGAGATTCCAGATTTGGGGTATGTCTACATGTCTTACTCAATATTTCCCCGCCCAGCAAGTGAATCCAGTACAAGACACAAAAATCGAGATGAGTCCGACCAAATGATGATTCCAGAAATGATTCCAGAATGATTCCAGTGATTCCAGTAATAGAGATCAGTAAGTAAGGTATGTGTCGCATACATGAATCCAGAAATATCCATACGTGTTGATACAGAGAATCACATAGAACTAACTAGAACTGAAATACAGTAATCGACAAATAAATGAGAGAATTATCAGAGAATGTACTCGCCTGTTACTCTGAAAAGAGTAGTGTAATATCAGATGTCTGTACCAGGGTCACAATGTCCTAAAATAAAGCAATACAGTTATGACATGTCCAAAATGAAGGTAAATGAAATCTACAATGCAATCTATATGAATTCTAAGCCAATCTAGGTCAAAGTCAAACTTGGTCAACTCTACAGTCAATCTAAGTCAAATCAAATCATATTAGGTCACAGGGAATCAAACTAAGTCTTACAAGGTCAAATAAGGTCAAACAAGTCAAGATTAGTCAAATCTAGGTTAAAGTCAACTCCTGGTCAACACTCTAATCAAACTAGTCAAATACTAGTCAACATGATCAATCTGGGTCAAGTCTAGGTC
Organism: Iris pallida; assembly: GCA_029216955.1. NCBI lineage: Eukaryota > Viridiplantae > Streptophyta > Magnoliopsida > Asparagales > Iridaceae > Iris > Iris pallida. Next base: position 44,661,821 of record JANAVB010006599.1, read on the forward strand.
AAACTTAGACCAACTAAGGTATTGGTCAAACAAAGACTAGTCAGTCAGGTAAGTAAGCCAGGGGTCAACTATTTAAGTCAAACTCTATAAGGTTACTTAACTAACCATAGGCTAACCTGTCTTAGGATACCTAAGATACCATTCTACAAAGCTAAGGTATAACCAACTCCCTATACAAGTACATCACATATAAATATATAGTACAACACCAAACTTAATCTTATAATCAAGCTAAACCATAGTCTAACTCAATCAAGACTCAACTCTAAGTATCCTACTTAACCCCATACATATCTTCACTCTACATAGGGCTATCTATATAACCAAGTCATAAATAATACCCTTATATAGGTCAAAGTCTAAACCAACTAGTCAATAGTCTAGGGTTTAGTCAAACTTAGGTCACCAAGTCATTTAGAGTCCATCCAAACTATTTCTAGGTCAATTTGGTTAAGGTTTGACCTATAGTTGACTTTGGTCAACCATGGTCAAACTTGTAGTCAAACTAGGCCCAAAAGGCCTAAGGTCAAGTCTAGACTCATGGGTCATGGGCCATAGGCTAACTCTATAGCCCATAGGCTAGTAACCTAGGTCAATGGTCATAGGGTTCATAGGTTTATACCTACAATAGAATCTATACAAATATATATATAACCTATATATAAAGGGTCACTATGTAATATACCCATAACCCCACATATATATATAAACATATATATACACTAATATATATCTATAACATATATATATACATACAAAATGTATATGTATATTACCTAATACATATATACAATATATATATAGATATAGAGAGAGGGAAAGAGAGAGAGAGACAGGGAGAGAGAGGGGAATGGTTTGGACAGGGGGGGTTTCCTGGAATCAGGAACCAAGGAATCCCAGCCCCAAACACACACATACACAGTACATATATACAATGTATGTATATACATACACAACAACCTACACACACAACCAAATACCCTGAAAACTCACCCACACACACACATACACATATACTACATATATACATACTAAAATACATATATACTATGTATAAATCATATCAAAAATAGATTTAAAACTCAATTTTGAAAACTGGAAATAATCCTAAAACTGGAAAATCAGGACTGTAAACCCTCGACTTAGGTTAGACCAAACTCCAACTAAACCGAGCTAAGACAACCTAATCTTGGTTGGTAATTGAAGCCCCTAGGTTAGTCTAGGATCCTAATGGCCTGACACGGTGTCACGACACGACACGGCGTGTCCACGAGGGTCTAAAGTCACTCGGGTAAACTGGAAATACACTGATACACTGTGTATCAGTGAAAAACCTAAATCGATCTAGGACACGACACGACGCGACACAGGCCTCGTGCTCGTGCCCCAAGGTGCGCCTAGGTCTAGGGTACGTGTCCATGGCCCTGATACGCGTCCACGTGTCGTGTAGAGTGGACACGACACGCGTATCAGAAGCCCTAAAATACGTGTTTTAGACCGCGTGTCAGTGATTTCGCGTGTCTCGTATTCGCGACACGGGACACGTGACACCACGTGGTTGTGTCCAATGTGTTCGCCTATGGATAGGCTTTGTGTCCATGACACTACGAAGTGTCCACGTGTCGTGTACAGTGAACACGACACGCTCAAAGTCAAGTGTCTGTGTGTGCGTGCACTGTCAGTGCACGACCAGTGCACGTGTCCGTGCTCTCTCGACACGACACCAACATGTCTCAAACTCGAGGGGGGGGCATGACAGAGGTTGCCCCCTCCTCTGTGTCAAATTTCCCGTGTCCTCGTGTCCTACAGTGTCCGTGCTAAGTGTCGAGTAGCAGGGGAGGCTGCACAGCCTCGTGCACGCGTGTCGAGGGGTCGTGTGCTCCACACGTGGCACGTAGGGCCTCGTGCTCGTGTCAGTGGGTAGCCTAGGTCTAGGACTAGGGATTAGGCATGACACTTTGTGTCCACGACACGTGTGGTCATGACACGAAGTGTCGAACAGTGGGGTTTAATCAGTGTGCAGTGCAGTGCAGTGCAGTGCTTAACAGTATGTTCGTGTCCAATTTGGACACGGACACGACACGATAACGTGCTCAGTCCTAGGGTTTCGTGTCCTACATGTCTAGGGCTACCCAAAAATATAATTTGTTTCACAAAAACACAAGGTTTAGTCCTAAGTGGCATTTACACAAACACTGAAATTAAGACACAGACACGTGTCCGATACGGACACCAAAACACATCAAAATCCCACCAAACTTTACCCACAGTATTGTTATCCCTATATGAATGCACTTATGAAAGAAAAACAGGAATTTGACTAGGTTTGTGAGAAAATACCTATTGAGTGAAAACTCAAGAAAACAACTTCTTGGGGGGGGGTTGTTCACTGTCCTTGGGGGTGCCCACAGCTAGGGTATCCTTGCTAGCTAGCCTTCCTTGGTATCCTCACTAGTAGGGGGTTCCAACGCAAGAAATGGGGCTCAATTTGGTGGAGAAATGGTCAAGTTATGGAGGTGTGAAGTTGAGGGAAAACCTAAACTCCAATGTATTGAAAATGAAGCCTTTCTTGTGAAGGGTGTACATATATGGAGAGGGGGTGTTCTTGGCTGCCATGGGGGGGTAGGGGTAGGCTATAGGGTCCCCTTCCACCTTGCAAGACTTAGTCTCTAAGGCTTTGACTAGGGGTTAGATATTCTAGGTTTCTAAAATATCCTAGAAAGTTAAATATCTAGATATTTATCAACCTAGATATTTACACATAAAGTAAATATCTACACTTAGTCTTCTAGGTTAGTGGCTAACCTCTAGATTAGTGCTAAACTAGGTTAGAAGCTAACATGACACTAATCCACTAATTAAATAATAATAAACTACATAAATCCAAATAAATTCTAATAAATTACCAAAATACCCTTTAGGCTAAAAAGCCCTAATTTGATGTTCTAAACCTATGGCTAGGCTCACATGATCATGGTTAGTTTCTAGGTTATGAAATCTCTAGGGTTTACACTAGGGTTACACTAGTAAAATCACAAAGTCATAAGCCATGACTTAGAAAATAATTTTAAATTAACTAAAATCACCAAAATTCATAACATGACTAAATCACCATTAATAAATAATAAAAATAATAAATTTTCAGAAAATCCCAATTTCAGAAAACTGGGTCTTACAGTATGTATCAATTCTGAATTTGATTATTCGATCATTAGTTTGCCACTCTCGATCTGTGATCCTTTGGAAATCTCGAATTGAATTTAGATCTGGTTGATGGGACAAATCGAATCGACCCAGTAATATTAGATCGACGAGCTCGATTCAAGAGTAAGTGCTCTTTTGATACTTGATTAATTTCGATTGAATTTCCTTTTTCTTGATGAGTTTGAGTACGATTGTGAATCCTGAGATTATTTCCTTGCATTTCTATCATATACATTGATCCTCAGGAATTTTGGATTCAGTGGTGTGGATATGTTGTACTGATCATAACCTTTGACTTAGGAGCAAGGGTAAGTGTTCGATTATTTGTTTCATTCAGTCTTGAAATTCTTGTGACTTGAAGAAGAGCAGATCACGACCTACTCTGTTGTATATTTTTCTCTGTTTCGTTGGCTTATCTGTTCGATCTGTCATTCAAGGGGGGGGGATCGAAACCAATTTGGACGAAGAACTTGTGTCCAGCACAATTTCGCACTCGATCCTGCCAGGTGAGCTTTTGTCTGTTCAACTTTCAGTTGGTTACATTCTAGTTAGCTGCTATTAGGATCATGTGATGTTAAGAGTTCAGGGGTAAATGCTTAATTTGAATTCTTGGTTTATAGCTGTATTAGTTGATTCATGTTTTAATTTAACCCCAGGACAGATCCCTGATACAGTTTAATTCATATATCTAGATGTGACTGAAATTTTAGGAAGTTATTGGTCGTTAGCTCAGATTGTTGGTGGTTAATATTTTTATGCTCAGCAAACTCATGTCTTCATTTTTCCTTAACCTGCTATGGATAGGTAGTAGACAGTTGATAGTGTTAGACAATACCTGTCATTTTGCAAATAAATATGGTGAACCTGTTAGCTTGGGACTGAACGATGGTCAGGATGGAAGCTTGCCTTGAATGATCGAGTCGAATGCAGTAATTGAGGGTATCACCTGAGAATTAACTTGTTTTAGTTTCAATCCAGTTTATGTTGTATGACCTGTAAATGGGTTATATTGTGTTCTGAAGAAGAGGTATCTATAGGAGTGGTTACCCGGACTTCATGTGAATTTCTTGTTAGATAACTGTTGGGTTGATGACAGTCCATATTGGGATTGTATCCTCCTAAATTGTGATTAGAGAGAGAGTTTAGTTTTTATGTTTCCTGGAACAGAGTCTCATTCCAACCTGGTGAACAGCCACTTGTTCCTGAGTTGTGATAAATCTGTAGAGGTATGAACAATAGTTGCACATTGCTGTAGGACAGGTCAGGGTAAGTATCGACCTGAGATGAGTAGGAGGAGTGTATCCTGTTCAAATCCTACTCGTTGACAGGGCATAACTAATCCTGGTTATTTGATGCATTAGGTGAGTGATGGTGGCTGATTTGTATCTCGAAAGAAGGGATGAAACTAGACATAACCAGAAGACTAACTCACAGTATAACTAAGAGTTTGAATACCTGTTCTACATTTTGCAATATGATGTTAATTGACTACAGTTAGATGTAACTGAACTTGTGTCTTCCAGTTGGACTGTTTTTACTTAAAGACTGCAATAGCTGTGAACTAGGAATCATACATCAGTGCTGGGTTCAGTGGGAATTTTCTGGAGAAATTCCTAGGCTACCATGGTTATTGTTTTGGTAGTTTTACTAAACACATGAGAGGAATGATCCGGGTAGCAGGGAACCAAATCAGTGACCTGAGATGGCATCTCAGTAATTACTCTAACTGGGATTTTTAGTTCATCTTGGATTTTCTCCTTTGAGCTGCAATGTTTTACTTCAAGTGAGGAACCTAAACCATACTAAACATTTGGTGGGTGACCAGGTTTCAATTGTTAAACTCAGTTAAAACTGAGTGTAGGCCAAATGGTTAGATATGTCTTGGGAACACATCAGTGTGGTATTTTCCCAAGTTGCTGTCAGCCTAGCCTGGCATAACAATGGTTGAGTTGGGTATAGGAATGAATGGATGATTCGAATTTCATAAGGCAATGATAGGCTTTTATACCAAGAACTTAGTTCCATTGGTTGAATCTGAACAATGATCCTGGTAGCTGGGGAATGGAATCAGTGCAATACACAAGGCTGGAACTGTTTTAGGACAGTCCTGTAAGGGTTATGTCCAATCTGATAGCATGTTTAGGCTGGATAAGTTTTCAGTCGAGGCTTAGATTCATAGGGACAGTGGGATGAATTTCATGAACCTTAAGTATTTAAACCAAGTTCAACCCAAATGACAGGTTATGTGGACTGTTTGGTTCAGGTAGCTGGTATTTTCCTATGATTGAATGTCCAAGGGGTTGCATTTCCTGTGACTTGGAAATTCCAGTGAATTAATTCCTGTGTCAGAATGTCCTGTGATTTTAAATGATCTTTAGCCATTTAACTATAAGTTAAGTTTGGGATGGGGTCAAACCAAGTAGGAGCTGATCAATTCCAGAATTATGGGTTAAGGATCAAGTTTACTTAGGATTTGATTATAAACTTGACTGATACAGGAAGGGAAGAATGAGTTGAATAAAACCCCTTAGTTAGATGTGTGGTAGCTAGAGTTGGGTTGGTGTCCTGTGCAAAATAGTTAACTTTTCATTTTGGGATGTTTTCCAAATAACATGTGTTGTGGACTGAAATGTCCATTGTATTTTTAGATTAAGGGTACATGTGGTTCAATGACCAAATTGCTTTGGGCCAATGGCTTGGGGTGGGTCGTCCAGGACCCTTTGAGTTTAAGTTTACTTTTGAACACTTGTCTCATAGAAATTCATGTAGTATACTGTTATAGATATAAAGGTTCTTGCCAGTTTAGAACATAGTTATTAATTTTGGTAATCTATAGGAAACCCTAGCAACTAAGATTTACATTAGATATTAATCATGATTAGAATCATTTGATAACCAATTAGAATTAGCTGTTTATTAACCAACTTGTACACATCATTATTTCCTACAGGAGGGTACCTAGCTCTATTGCCTACTTGTACTTTCCTGGAGCAAGGCAAGTACACTCTACGGTTTTGTGCTTTACATTATTTTCCCTGTACTTCCTTGAGTGACACAATTGCAACACGTCATGTTCTTTCTGGTACTCTTGTTCTCTTGTGCTTATTACTTGTATCTGGGGAGGGAAAATATACTATCTATGTGACCAATCCCAAGTAACAACTCAGGTGTGTTTTAGCTTAGACCCCGCATCGTGCACGCGGGTCCTAAGTCACCATTCATGTGCTTTCAGGTGCTTTCAGGTTCTTACCCTAGCCGGTCACATATTTAGTTATATTTCAAATGCATTTACACACATGTTCAGGAGATTACCTTGTGCTTATTTCCTGTGATTCCATGTTCTTTCAGGTGCTTACATATCATGTACTTTCATGTTCTTACATACCATGTTCTTTCATGTACTTTACCCTGTTCTTCATATACTTATACACCTGTATTTTTCTGTACTTTCCATGTTCCCTTGTACTTTCATTTCATGATGTCTTGTTCATTACCTAGAATTGTACTTGCTCCGCTCGTGACTGGATATGTTATGATAGGTGAGATGGAGGCTTTGTGTGACACATACTATGGACAGGACATTGCATTCCCTACTGAGCCAGCTGGAGCTGCTTCTGACCTAGAGGCTGCAGAAGCCTAGTGCTTCATTAGTACTTTCCATTTACTTTCCATGTATTGAGACTAGCAGACTTTTATAGTTGAATTGTAATAAATTCAGATATTGCATCTCTTTTCTGGTTGGGACACATTATATAGTTGCTGTGATTCTATACTTTCATGATTATCTGGTTAGTTTCCCTAGCTTGGTACAGCTTACTTCATTGTGTCTAACAATGAAGGCTGGGCGTGTCCGACTCGTATCCGATTATTCGGGAGCGGGTCGTGACAGCTTGATACTTTAACTAACTAGGATTATCACAGGCCTAGTTACTAGCAAGATGCAATGAGAATTCCAAGTCCGGTTACCTGTTTGTTACTACCTGAGTGATCCCAGCAAGAAAGGAAAAGATAGCAGGATATAGCAGGCACACTGTAGTAAGATACATGTGTCCTAAGGTACCACACTCGACGGCGGGCTGGAAGTGCGCTCATCTCGACGGATAGCAACAAGTTCCATGTATATATATATAAGGCCGGGACCAAAGGGGCAACAGGTAACTGGAAAATTCTCCATGAACTACTTGATCAATCTAGTCATTAACCTAGCCAGATTCAGTATGAATCCCTGACCGTGATACTCAGGGATCATGCCCTAGACATGATACAAGACACAACAGGACTCGTAGTTTATACAAGCAAAATCAATGCCAACAACCACGGTGTCCAAGCCAATCATTATCATTATTACTTATCAAGAGTGCACCACGACGGGCCACTGTCGTGTCATGTGTAGCAGGTCAAGTTATCAGGTCAAGTTATCATGTCAGGAGTGCACCACGATGGGCCACTATCAAGCATGTCAGTTTATTATGCCAAGTGTACTTGTCAGGAGTGCGCCACGACGGACCACTATCAGGTCATGTCAGGTCATTATGTTAGGAGTGCATCACTACGGGTCACTATCACGTCATGCTCAATCATCAATTCCAAACATATCAAGTAAATTCGTGATTATCAAGTTCAGGACAAAAGGCGTAAGGATATAAAATGGACGTTAAATATCTAATAAAATATCAATATACAGGGCTATAGAAGATCCAGGGTAAGTAGGGTCAGGTCCAGTTGTGCCTAAATATCAGGTTGCGCCTGAGTCAGACTGCGCTCAAGTCAGGCTACGCTCAAGTCAGGCTACGCTCAAGTCAGGCTACGCTCAAGTCAAGCTACGCTCAAGTTAAGCTACGCTCAAGTCAACGTATGGACTCCATACGACTCCTCTTCAAGGCAGCGTATGAGTTCCATACGACTCCTTGTCAAGGCAGCATATGCAAGACATACGCCCCCAAAAGGTAGCGTATGGGTCAGACTGCGGTGCGCTAAAGAGCGCGCGCAACTCAGTGGCGCAAGCTAGAAAGCTCGCGCACACTGCTCACTGTCTTCTCCAAATTAGCAAGAACTCTATGGTTTGAACCCCAGACTTCAAAAGTCCATAACATAGTCAAAATAAGTCCAAATCCAACTTTTTAAAGGTCAAAATTGGGTAGAATAAAATTCTCTACAACATAGAACCATCAAAACTTGAAAACAAAGAAGTTTGATAGATCAAAACCACCAAAATCCGAAAATAACTAATTTCTAGATCTACAAAAATTAAAGCCTCAAAATGGAAAATGACAAGTTCTAGTGTGTCTTAGAAACATGAGGAGAAGCTAATGGAACAATAAAAATGGGCTCTCTTGTGGAAGCAAGTTGTACTTGCCTAGACCTCTCTCTCCCTTTCTTTGGTAGGTAAGGAAGTAATGGTGGAGAAGATGAAGAGATTAATGAAGAGAGAGAAGAAGAATAGGTAATAAATATGAGTGGTGGTGGTAGGTAGGGGGTTCACCCATTGGTTCATGATGAACCAAGAGTAATTCCAAACCGAACCAAGCCAATCCAAACCAAGAATAAACCAAGCCCAGGAAGGAAATTAAGCAAGGAAATTATGCAATACAAGAATAAATACGTACACGTATTCCAGAAATACGTAATACGAACCACAAGCATTACACTAATACTCGCATGAATTTATACACAAAAACATCTAACATCCCTCATAGACTATCTACGCAAGAGAGCTCACTTTGGCGACATCTTGTTTCAATGGGTCTATTTAGAATATTAGACGACTATTGCTAGTCACAAAAGGCACACACAAAAATTGAATGTTGACTAAATTTTACAAAACCGAATCATGTCCAAAACTTTATGTATATGTATAATTAAAATATTACAACTCAAACAAGATAATCATAAGCATGTGAATCTCTTTACATGATTCAAACATATATTCTTAATTTGACTAAACTGAGCATTGTCAACATAATAAAATTCACGTAATATTTTACTGAAGATATGGACCAATAGATTGCTTCAAATAACCCATAAAGTTTATATTAAAATAATCTGCTGAAGATATGTACGTCAATAGATTACATCAAATATATGACTTATAACATAAATTTATTGGAAACTAAATTTATGCCAAACATAAAATTGTCTATATTTGATTCCAATTTGTCCTCCAATGATCAACTTAATTAGATTGGAAAACACTCTAAATTGAGTAACACCAAAAATCTATCAGCATGAGTAATTGAAATCTAACCGACATTCAATATTATCATATGTCCAGCAATAAGCATATTCATGCATATTTAATATAATGGAGAATTTCTACGGTCATTATCACATGCGTCCATATCTAATATTTAAGCATGAACGGAGAGATCATTAATGTACATAAATTATGAATTCTATCAAGATTTTCTTAATATGGCGATCAAATTAACGAAGGATTGACAACAAATTAATGTACTTGTAAGCAATGGAAAACCATGTATGCAAAAAATAAAATAAATAAATTATGATGTGCAAACATGTTGGAACAGTTGTTTATGTACGGAAACAACTCAGAAGTAGAAGACAAGATCCCAATAGTTGTTCTCTTTATTTAGCCATCTAGTACAACACTAAGAAAATATATAAATTATATTCCACCATAAATTATAACCCACCATGTGTAGTACTGCCAACAATTTTGATCAAACAACACAAACATAAGTGTCATCCTAGTCCATTAATTATGGATGTATTGTTTGGATACATGTCCAGCATGATCTGGCCGGAACAAAATTTTATTCGTGTATCAAGAAATCAGTTATTGGGAAACTATAGATCTAATATTCGTGTATCATAAATATTATTTTATGAACCATTAGAACCCTAAATTAAAATTATAATGAAGGATCTATGATTTCTGAACAATAACAAAAAAATGATTTTGAAACTTCAACCTCATAAATCAAACAGGAAGGCTCTGATACCACTTGTTAGAAATTTTATTATGCCATGTCGATTCATGAGATGAAGAACATAATTTAAATTGCGGAAGCGTACCTGAATCCATTGCTAGACTTGATGGATCTTGAAGCGAACGTCTCTTTATTGGGTTCGATCTTCCAACCGGCTACGGCCCTTAATAACAAAGATGAAATTTTTATTCCTCTCTTTGTTGATGGGGATACAGAAGAGAATAGAAAAACCATCTCTTTGGTGGCCGTATGAGTTGGGGACCATAACCCTAATGAACACATATATTTATATGTTTTGACATTTCTAATTTGGTCCCTCATCAAATTAAAATTATCTCCGGTATCTACACATTAATTCCATGACAATTATACCCTTAAGCCAATTTCCAAATAAACCACTTTAATTTTGCTTAATTATTTAGATAGCCTAAACACAATTAATTTTACATGTGTGGCTCCTTAATTATTGAATAATTCCAACATACAAGTATTAAGGATATAAGAAAATAATATTAATTTTTTACGGGAAAATTAGTCATCAAGATCTAGTTACAATTATGCAGTGCGCTACAACTTTTTTATTTAATAGCCTCTAATTAGTCATCAAGATCTAGTTACAATTATGCCTTGATGACTAACTAGAGGCTCGAAACAAATAAAGTTGTAGCATGCTGATTCCTTACAATCTCAATTGGATGTAAAAAAGACTATTGTAACCGGTAGAAAATTCAATCTTTTTTGTCTTATAATATTAACACTTCAAATTTCTAATTCTCCAGTAGGAAAGGGTTTAGTGAAATTAATTTAAGTCTGAAAGGTATATGTTAATGTAGTTTGATTACCCAATTGATTTATTTTGTTGTGTTGCAGATAAGTATTATTTTTAACGTTGATTATGATATGTTGTGTTATTGATATAAATTGCATTATATATTCTAGGAATGTGGTATTTCACTTAATTTTTAATAAAGTTATTTTTTGATATAAATTCGGTTTGAAGTTCACATATAATTTTTTGATATAGCATTAGCAAAATATTTTATTTTAAAATACTTTATAATCATGGTACAAAGATAAATTGAGGTATAATTGGCATAGAAAAGCAAATATATAACCACTAGTTTGTAAATAAAAAGGTTTTTATAGACCATTGTTGTGGGACACTAACCTCTAACTAGTGCCACACCTTTAATTGGTGAAAAGGAAAAAAAACACCCCTTTAGGGGTTGTTTAGTTTTACTTCTAGCTAATTAATTAATGCTGAATATTAATTAGTTGGATCTAATTAGCGGTGGGCCAACAAAAAAATTATTTATTTTATCTAATTAGATGCAATTAGAGCTTGACAACTAGATGTTTCGGAAGAGGAAAAAAAAACTATAGCTTGCAGCTTTCCTTGCATCCCAACCTTTAATTGTAGGTAAAAGGATTGTAACCCCTAGAAAATTTAGTACTTTCTCCGTATACTATTAACACTGATGATATAAAATATTTAAAGAGAGAAACAAAAAAATACCAACAATTTATCCACGAATTGTATAATCAAATTGCAGCATAAGTACATGCATATATTAATGAAAAAGATAATCTATAATACTTTATAAAAAAGGTATAAAGGTAAGCTGACGTCCAATTAGATATTATAATAAACATATAACCACCGATTTTTCAAATAACTTTTGTAAACCACTAATTAGAACGAACTCAGCAAGGAGAGGTCTAACCTCTCTGGCTAGGCGGCGGTCTCGGGATCAAAGCGCGAGAAGATGTGGGTGTGTGTACAAATAAGGACAGTGGACCTAAAATACAAGCAACGCAATATGCACGAAGTCTCGTGGATTATCCTGGCATCACAAAAAAAATGTCTCTAATTAGTGAAGTGGTAACCCAACTTCTAATAAGCACATCTCTAATTAATAAGTTGAACAAACACCCTCCAAGTATTTTATAACTTTTCAAAAATTATAGTATGACTTCATTAAAAAAAATTCATAAGATAACTTATATAATATTCTCGAGGATAATGTAGATACGTTTTGTTGATGTTGAAACTATAAGGGTTCTGCAAAATCTTAAAGCATATTATGTAATTAAGAAATATACCACAAAATCCATATATTATTTTGTCCCTCTTCGAGGGCAATTGTAAGCTTGATTATCCATTCCCTTCTCTTGTGTCACTCGTCGTTCCCAGAATGCATATTTTAATACGTGTACTGCTTGAATATATTTATTTAATATTTATCATGCATTTGTTCTGTATTTAATTCCTTTAATTTTACGCTAATTATTTTTCTGTATTTTATTTTTTGCTTTTGTTTTGCTCTTGGTTTATTTTGGTTTATTTTGACTTGGGTTCGGCTTGGGTTGGTTTGTTTTGGTTTAGGGTGGTTCATCATGAACCCAACCCCCTACCTACCACCATCTCCATTTAAAATCCAACTACTTTTTCTCTCTTCACTTATTCTCATTTACTCTTCTTCTTCTCCATTAACCTCTCCTCTAACCTAAGAAAACCCATAGGCAAGTGCATCTTGCTTCCATATGAGAACACATTTTTATGGTTCATTTATCTTCCTCTCGTGATTCTAAGATAGTTTAGAACTTGACATTTTGCATTTTGAAGCTTTATTTTTTGTAGATCTAGAAATTTGTCATTCTCGAATTTTGGTGGTTTTGATCTATCAAACTTTCTTATTTTCAAGTTTTGATCGTTCCAGATTGTTGATATTTGTGTTATACCCCATTTTGATCTATGGAAGTCCCATTTTTGACTTAGATTGAAGGTTTCATGAAATTTGGAGTTTTGGAGGTTCTCTACGCCCACGTTTATTCGTGCCAGCGTAGTATCAAGCTCTACGCCCACGTTTATTCGTGCCAGCGTAGTATCAAGCTCTACACCCATGATTATTCGTGTTAGCATGAAATCTGGATTACGCAAGTCAAGACTATTTTATGCGTAAAACAAAGTCTACTCTGCCTTGGCGTAAAACAAGTTTCATGCATAAACTTTATTCCTGTAGCGTACTCCTTTACGCGTACTTCACTCACGCGTAAACTTTATTCTTGTGGCGTACTCCTTTACGCGTACTTCCCTCACACATAAACTTTATTCCTGTGGGGTACTTCCTTTACGCGTATTTTCTTTGGCGTACTCCCTTTGGCATACTCCCCTTGGCATATTTCATTTGGCGTACTCCCCTGCCCGGAGACTTCCTAGCACTAGCGTATCTTACCCCCTTGCCCGACGTAGTATGGCCCTGGCATCCATTGTCCTAGATTCACCTTTATTGGACACATGGCACCCCTTATTATATTTTTACGCCTTTTTGACATGAACTCGATATAATCATGATATGTTAATATTTTAATACATATTGTTGTGTGGAGTGTGTCGTGTGTCTCGATTGGTTTATGGATACCCAGTATGACTGGAACTTAACCCTGTGAGTTATAGACTCGACTATACTAAATACTAGTTTGACTTTCATGCTTTGTCACGAATTGATATTGATTGTTACCTCGATTAATGATTGATCATGTGTTCCTAGTTGGAACTAAGAGACTGGCTAGTCGTCTTATTAAAATTGAATGAGACACGTTCATAGTAACCATGAACCATTGCAATCGACTAGCCGATCCTGAATATTGGCATATGGACACGTGCAGACTTCAACTTATTTTCTAAAAAAGTAGCATGTGTACCTTACAGTCAAGGCATGATTATTTTGTGGCCAGGTTTGATTGTTGCATTATGCTATGTAAGACCTACAACCTAACCGCACGGGTATCGTTTGTAGAGTTATGCATATCGTACTTTGTACGAAAGTACTCATTCTGAATGACCATGATCCACGGTATGAGATTTCAATTAACATAGAGACTATTAAGTTAAATAAAATAACGATTGCATGGAGATAATGGATTCCCGAGTTCTTACATGGCAGCCATCTTGGGACAATTAGTGCCCCGACATGCCGGCTGGTTCCCACGGATAATACAAATCTGCCACACTGGCAGGGAGTGGTATCTGTTTATATCTTTATATATATTGATGACTGGCATCCCGCTGGAACACGTCTAATTCATGATTGGCACAATTGATTATTGGGTAGACTAGCCTTGCTTGTACATTGTAAGAACTGAGAAATCTCTTATTGCATGTTTTCAGGGCAACTTGGAACTTACAGTTAGTAAGTCGTAGTAGTTGTATTGTCGTTTAAATTGATTTGTTTGTGTATTGTACCTACTCTGTTAACTACTGAGATGATCATAATGTCAAGACATGACGGGTCAACTTTTGTCCTTATTTGGTTGAGAAGTTGGTTTGAAGTATCGTGATGTTGTGTGAATTCCAGTAGCAAGCGGAGACTTATTTATCATATTCTTAACTCTTATCACTGGTTCTAATTCTTTATGCCGTACTTCCTTTATGGTACTTGCTATTAGAGGTCTAACCTCTCTAGTTTTACATGGCCAGATTTAGAGCCATCTCTCGAGGACTCAACTTACTTCCACCTCCAAGATGGTCAATACTAGAGGGATGATCGCAAGAGGACACGAGTGGGTTCCTTGCTTCCCTGTTTGTCTTGCTACTTACTTTACTTTTTGCCGTTTGGCACCGACATGTTAGTCGGACTGTCTTGCACTTATTTTTACATAATTGTAACTAAGTCAGACTGCAGCTGATAACGATTGTGTATACCTTGTTATATCATCTGGCTATGTTTTGTAAAGTCAGATCTCAAGAACATTTTGACTGAGCATTTGGGACGCCGTACTGCTCATTCTTACATGTTCTCTACTTACTGCTTTTCGTTGAATGATTGGGACAATATATGTTGAATAACCCAAGTGAGACTTTCATGTAGTATCCACCCTCTCGTCTTTTAGACGACATTGATCGTATTATACGGTATTCATCTGTTCGTAATACGTAGCTGGCTAAGTCATTTTTCCGCTCTCCGGTATTCTAGTTCTGGGACGTGACATCTTGATTTTGTTTACATTCTTAAATGAGGCAGATTTGGCCTTTTTATTTTACCTTTGTATGATTTTTCAATCTTTGAATTCAATTTCCCCCCTCCTTTATTTTATTGAAATTTCTTGGTTGGAGGATCAATTACATCTAGGATTTGTATCTCCACTCCCAATTGAACCAATAGAAACAATAATTTTTGGCCCATTCCCATAAACTTGGTATTAGAGCATCTCCAACTCTATTCTCTTATTTTGTGTTGTGATTCCTATGTGGCATGAGGCACAAGACAATATCTTTCCTATGTGGCAAGATGATATTCATATAAAACAATGAGATAAAAAAGTGTTATCCAATGCAAAAGTATTGAGAAGACAATGAAAAGTATTTTTTCCAACTTCCAAAACTCCTCAACTTCTTTATTTTTTTATAAATATTTATATTCATAATTGATGATGTGGAGACAAAGTCATTGTGAAGTACATTGTTTAGATCTAGACAACCAACTTTACATTGTCCTTGCCATGTCACTACCATGTCAACTTCATGATTTATTCTACATTTGTATTGGAGAAGGATTTTTGAAATGAAAGCATGTCATTCCTATGTGGCAACCATTTTTTTTTAAACTCGCAATAGGGTTGGAGATGCACTTAGCCTTTGAAAAGTTACACCATGTTTTAGGAAAAATTATTAGGTGCTCCTGGCTCATCACTGGATGTGCTGAGTTGTGCATCCGGTCCAATGAACAATGGACACTTGGCAATAACCAATTAACTCCACAAGTTCTACATCAGAACCAGATAGGAGAAGATAATGAAAAGAAACTAACAAAATCAATAATATTAATATTAACATTAAAATTAATATTAATATTAAAATTAACATTAATATTAACAGTAAAATTAATATTAACAGTAATATTAAGATTAACATTAATATTAAGATTAAGATTAATATTAATATTAAGCTAACTTATAAATTGACGTTGGCTTTTTGTTAGCTTTTTCGTTATCTTCTCTTATCCAGTTCTGATGTAGTAAGTGTGGAGTTAATTGGTTATTGCCAATTGTCCATTGTTTATTGTTGGAACTCTTGTTTTAGTTCCACTTTGTAAGTATTTCAAATACACCATAGACAAAAGGAAAGAGACTTTTGTTTAGTCCCATATCGCTTAAAACTCACACTTGTGAGTGGGTATATATATGTTTACACCTTCTACATGGTTGTGATGAGTGGGTAGTAAGAGGGGTGCTCGCGCGCCCGGGGGGCATTGGGCTAGAATGCACCCGGTTTGGAGGAAAGCTCCAGAAAACCTTAATGCGCATGTGCGGGCACGTCGCACGCGCAGGGGGGGTGCAAATCCGGGCCGTTTAGCCTCGCGCGTAGGCGGGACACGACCCTACTTTTTGCTTTTTCTCTTGGTAGTGAGCCCGCAATTTATGGGGTCCATTATTTAACCGCTACTACTCATTCAACACGTCTCATACACGTTCCTGATTCTCCTCCTGAGATTTGGTTCACGATCTAACAGTTTTAGAGTTTTGCAACTCTATTTATTCATTCGTTCTTCACAGAAAGAACACACCGCTGAGATCTAAAACCACCAAATAGAGAGAGATCAGAAACGCTGCCGTTCGTCTTCTTCCCTGTTCAATTGTAGGTTGCAGATAGATACTGCTATCTGTAACTCGTTGTTGCATCCTAGAGGAAAGTCGCCGTTCGAGCCTTACAGTTACGATACGGGACGAATCTTTTCTTGAGGACAGTGATTCACACGTCTCAACGATTCCGAGTTCTGTTCCACGAAGCTTCTACACCAACAATCTCAAGAAAAGATGGCTTCTCAGAACAATGATCTCACTGCTGCTGCTGGATCCGTTCAATCTCGTTCAAGGCTTCCTGACGTTTCGAAGATTGAAGTTTTCAACGGTACCCACTTCAAACACTGGAAGGAGAGGATCTATGTCAGCCTGGACGTGCTGAACTATGCGAAGTACCTGACTGAACCTGAACCTGAAAAGCCGACGGCTATGGAGTTCGATTCGGCTAACATAGAAGATGCTGCCAACGCTTTCGATGATTTCCAAAAGCTGCACGATGAGTGGCAGCAAGGAAACAAGGTATGCCGATACACTATTCTAAACACCTTGTCGAATGAGAACTTCGATATATACTATTTATATAAATCAGCTTACGGAATCTGGAAAATTATGAATAAGAAGTATATAATCGAAGATGCTGGTACTCAAAAGTACGCTATTGGGAATTATCTTAAATTCCAGTTTGTTGACTCTAGAGATATCTCTTCTCAAATCATTGAATTTCAAGTTCTTTTAAATGATTTGAAAACTGAGGATATTGAACTCCCTGATGCTTTCGTCTCTGGTTGTTTGGTTGAAAAACTACCTGAATCATAGAAAGACTACAAGGACAAGGTAAAGCACAAGAGGAGGCAGATGAGTCTGGAAGACGTGATTATTCATGTCCGGATTGAAGAGAAAAACAGGAAACTTGACGCAAGATTAGCTACGGATCTAGTTTGACTCCAAGGCTAATATTGTGGAAGGTAATCCCAGTTCTAGTTCTAATCGGTTTAGGAGAAATCCTAAGAAAACCGATAAGAAATCTTCTATTCCGAAGACTAACAATTTCCGTCCTTTTAAGAAGAATAAAGGAAATTGTTATGTTTGTGGAAAACCCGGACATCATGCTTTTCAGTGCAGGCACAAGAAGGATGGAGACAACAAAGATGTCACTCCGAAAGCTAATATAGTGAAGGATGATGTCTTTGCTGCTGTTGTCTTTGTTGTGAACATGGTGGCCGAGAAAAAAAGATTGGGTTATTGATTCTGGAGCAACTCGTCACATCTGTGGTGACTTAAAGTCTTTCTCAGAGTACACCCAAGTGAAGGATGGAGAAGAACGAGTCTATATGGGTGACTCTAGGCCTGTACCCGTCCTGGAAAAAGGCACAGTTCTTCTCAACTTGACTTCTGGGAAAACCCTTTCACTGGGTAACGTACTGCATGTTCCTGACATTCGCTGCAATCTGATCTCTGTGTCACTTTTGGTTCAAGCTGGAATCAAAGTGAACATGGAATGCAACAAGGTAGTGCTTTCTAAGAATGAGACATTCATAGGAAAAGGGTATTGTAACCAGGGTTTATTTCTTTTGAATGTACTCAAAACTGTTATTAATGAAAATTTTGCTTCTTCTGCTTACATGGTTGACTCTTTTGATTTGTGGCATGGTAGACTAGGACATGTTTCTGCACCTTATATTAAGGAAATGAGAAAAACTGGTTTATTGCCTAACATCAATAAACCAATAACGAATGATAAGTGCGAAGTATGTGCTGAAGTTAAAGCCATCAAAAAAGGGTTGTTTACCTGTTGTTTCTAGAGATAATACTGATTTGCTTTCCTTAGTTCATACCGATCTTGCTGAATTTAGAAGCTTAATGTCTAGAGGGGGGAAATATTATTATATTACCTTTATAGATGATTACTCTAGATACACGAAAGTGTATCTCCTCAGAAACAAGCATGAAGCAGGTGAGATGTTTCTGAAATATAAAGCTGAAGTTGAGAATCAACTAGATAGGAAAATTAAAAGGCTTAGGTCAGATAGGGGAGGTGAATATGAGTCTAATCCCTTTACTGACCATTGTGAACAACTTGGCATAATTCATGAGACTACCCCTCCATATTCACCTGAATCGAATGGGGTTGCTGAAAGAAAGAATAGAACCTTGAAAGAGATGATGAATGCTATGTTGGTTAATTCAGGTGCAACCCTGAACTTGTGGGGGGGGAAGCCATCATATCTGCTTGTTTTGTTCAGAACAGAATACCTTATAAAGCAACTGGCAAGACACCCTATGAGTTATGGAAAGGCTACATGCCTAACCTAAAATATCTCAGAATGTGGGGGTGCCTCACCAAAGTTCTGTTAGTAGGACCTAAAAAGATAAAATTAGGTTCTAGAACTGTTGATTGTGCGTTCATTGGTTATGCTAATAACAGTGCTGCTTATAGATTTTTGGTGGTTAAGAGTGACTCTGACCAGGTTGCTGTCAATACTACTCTGGAAACCAAAAATGCTGATTTCTTCGAAACTATTTTTCCATGGAAGACTAGTCTCGAAAGAACTGTTAAGCATACCGAACGTATCTCTGAGACTCCTAAAAATTCAGAATTTGAATTGAGAAGGAGTAAAAGAGCGAGGATATCCACCAATTTTGGTGATAATTTTCACATGTTTCTTGTGGATGATGATCCGATAACCTATGATAATGCTATGCATTCTAGAGACGCACCTTTCTGGATAGAAGCAATCAACAGTGAGTTAACCTCAATTATGTCTAATCAAACTTGGGAAGTTGTTGATTTACCTCCTGGTGCTAGAGCTATAGGTTGCAAATGGATCTTCAAGAAGAAACTAAGAGCAGATGGCTCTATTGAGAAATACAAGGCTAGGTTGGTTGCGAAGGGATTCTTCCAGAAGAAAGACATAGACTATTTTGACACTTTTGCCCCTGTGATACGAATCTCTTCTATTAGGATCTTAATTGCATTGGCAGCAGTTCATAAGTTAATTATCCATCAAATGGATGTAAAAACTGCTTTCTTAAATAGTGATTTAGAGGAGGAGATTTATATGTCACAGCCAGAAGGTACTATTGTACTGGGTAGTGAGAAGAAAGTATGCAAACTAGTTAAGTCTTTATATGGGTTGAAACAGGCACCTAAACAATGGCACGAGAAATTTGATTATGTGATGGTGTCTAATGGATACCTGATCAATGATGCAGACAAATGCGTATACTATAAGTCTTTTAATAATTCTTATATTATGCTTTGTCTCTATGTGGATGACATGCTTATTTTGGGACCTAACCTTGATATTATAAATGAGACCAAAAAAATTTTAGCTTCAAATTTTGATATGAAAGACCTTGGTGAAGCTGATGTAATCTTAGGTATTAAAGTTGTAAAGACAAAAGATGGTCTTACATTGTGTCAAGAACACTATGTCGAGAAGTTTTTGAAAAGATTTGGATATTATGACTGTAAGAGGGTGTCGACGCCATATGATGCTAATATCCATATTAAGAAAAATAAAGGACATAGTGTCTCTCAGAAAGAATATGCCCAAATTATTGGTAGCTTAATGTACTTGATGAACTGTACGAGGCCTGACATAGCTTATGTTGTTGGCAGACTGAGCAGATATACTCAGAGTCCTAGTAAGGAACACTGGGTTGCCATTGAGAGATTAGCCAAGTACTTAAAAGGTACCATTAATCATGGAATATCTTTCAAAGGGTCCCCACCTGTGTTAGAGGGTTATTGTGATGCTAACTGGATCTCAGATTCAGATGAGATCAAATCCACTAGTGGTTATGTGTTTACCCTTGGTGGGGTGCAGTGTCTTGGAAATCTACCAAGTAAACATGTATAGCTCGTTCAACCATGGAGTCCGAGCTAATCGCCTTAGAGAAGGCATATTCTGAGGCTGAGTGGCTTAGAAACCTCTTAGCGGATCTTCCCATTAGTGTAAATGCTCATCCTCCTGTGCCTATGCATTGTGATTGTCAAGCTGCTATTGCAAAGGCAAAGAGCAAGATTTACAATGGGAAAAGTAGACATATACGTCTAAGACATACAGTGGTAATACAGCTGTTAAAATCCGGAGTTATATCCTTGGATTATGTGAGGTCAGAGTTGAATTTGGCCGATCCTCTGACCAAACCACTTAATAGGAGGCAAGTGGAAGATACGTCGAGGGGAATGGGACTTATGCCTAAAACAGAAAACAAGAGTGATGGTAACCCCACCTATTTGATTGGTGATCCCATGACTTAGGTTCATAGGGGTAAGTACAAGTCACTGGTTGTTTTTGTGTACTATCGACTATTGTATTTGAGATGTTCCATTCCTATGACGAGATAGTACTGTATTTATGAATACAACTACTGCAGTGAGAAGGTTAAGCTTTGCTCTTAATAGAATCCATATCCCAAATCTTGAGGTGGTGTGTCTAAACTGCAGTTCACACTTGATGGAAATCTACCTATACGAGTGAGGAACTGGGTCGGTTCCTATGAAAGTCTTTGGCAGGCTTTCTAGAGCACTCATGAAAAACCAGGAATCAGCGCAGGGCCAAAAAGCGCAAAATCGCAGAACAGTGAAGTACTAAGAATTACAATGTGGATGCGAGTCCTCTGTTCACATTTAAGGTTGTTGGTTCATAGAATCTTATTTCACCAACCTCCTGTGAACAAGTTTTGCTATCCTAATGGCTGGTTCATAGCTGAAAGGCACCAGTACTTAGGCATTGTGTTCGTGCTACGGCTAACAGATGAGACAACCACATATTTCAAAATATGTGGGGGAGGTGTAGTCGGTATAAACATAGCATGTGTGGTGTATTTTGAAATAGTGGGGGATTGTTGGAACTCTTGTTTTAGTTCCACTTTGTAAGTATTTCAAATACACCATAGACAAAAGGAAAGAGACTTTTGTTTAGTCCCACATCGCTTAAAACTCACACTTGTGAGTGGGTATATATATGTTTACACCTTCTACATGGTTGTGATGAGTGGGTAGTAAGAGGGGTGCTCGCGCGCCCGGGGGGCATTGGGCTAGAATGCACCCGGTTTGGAGGGAAGCTCCAGAAAATCTTAATGCGCATGTGCGGGCACGTCGCACGCGCAGGGAGGGTGCAAATCCGGGCCGTTTAGCCTCGTCCGTAGGCGGGACACGACCCTACTTTTTGCTTTTTCTCTTGGTAGTGAGCCCGCAATTTATACGGTCCATTATTTAACCGCTACTACTCATTCAACACGTCTCATACACGTTCCTGATTCTCCTCCTGAGATTTGGTTCACGATCTAACAGTTTTAGAGTTTTGCAACTCTATTTATTCATTCGTTCTTCACAGAAAGAACACACCGCTGAGATCCAAAACCACCAAATAGAGAGAGATCATAAACGCTGCCGTTCGTCTTCTTCCCTGTTCAATTGTAGGTTGCAGATAGGTACTGCTATCTGTAACTCGTTGTTGTATCCTGGAGGAAAGTCGCCGTTCGAGCCTTACAGTTACGATAAGGGACGAATCTTTTCTTGAGGACAGTGATTCACACGCCTCAACGATTTCGAGTTCTGTTCCACGAAGCTTCTATACCAACATTTATTGGACCAGACTCACTACTCAGCACATCCAGTGGTGAGCCGGGAGCACCTAATAATTTCTTCATGTTTAAGGGAGAGCATGAATGCCAAAGAGTTGGTGCTTAAGTTATAGAAGGTAACATTTTGCTTCCTTAAAAGCCGACAGTTACCCACATGAAAGAATTTATGTTAATAAAAACGTTTAAGAGTTCTGTTTAATGGTGTAAGTTTCTATGGAACAAGAACTTATTGATATGTATGAATCAAATCACTCTCCTATTGCAATTTGCTTATGTTTTTCCTATTTACCGAGTCAATAATTGTTTTAGAAACAAGAAATTTGTCCTCCTTATTACTCCAAGGGAGTAGACTTCCAAAAAAATTGTCCGATATATGCGTAAGATTTCTTCTCTCAATTATCACTCAAATGAGTTTTTTTCTCCTCCATGGTTCAAAAAATAATAGTTACATTTCCGCGATAAGATAGATAATCCAATATGATAGTTACATTTCCATATATATATATATATATATATATATATATATATATATATATATATATATATTGACTATATTTCTTTTTCTAATTCGTACCCTGAATTTTGATGATTATTATTATTATTATTATTATTATTATTATTATTTGGTTTTGGTTTTAAAGTTTATAAGACCCGTGCTTGCTATTTTCAAATAGAAGGGCAAATTACGTGACAGATGGTCGACTCTAACGTCAATAAGGAATTTAGAATTTTTCTGGTTTTTATATGGGACTCGTATTGATTTGCTGGTTTTAGTGTTAACAACGTCTCATTGCTAATTTTGAACCTGCCATTCTTGAACTAATTGACCCCCTTCCAAATTTATGCTAATGTACGTATATATGCCGATGAGCAATCCTCAGGTCGATCTGTGTAGGCACAAGTTGTTCAAAACCTGCACAGAAGAGCTCCGATCTCGCCGGCGACCGAGGCGATGGAGGACGGCACGGGGGGACCGGTCCGCAAGCCTGCGAGCTTCGCAACGCAGGCAGACGCGCTCTTCAGGAAGAACGCCACCATCCTGGTACTTGTTCATTCATTGTTCATGAGCTTTTTTTTATTTTATTTTTTGCTTTAGTGCATCACTACAAAAAAAAAAAAATAGCGACGGACTTCAGCGACAGATAACGTTCCGTCGATAAGTCAGCGACGGATTCACGATGGATTTATCCAAGTAAAAAATATATCAATATTTTCGTCGCTGGCCCGTTGCTGGTCCGTCGCTGACTCGTCAGAATAAACGTAGCAACGGATTTGTTTTCCGTCGCTGCGAAGCATTTTATTTCCACGACGACTCCATTTTCCTCATTCCAAATGGAATGACAGCCATGCAATATCTTTCCTTGATCCGTTGTTCATGCATGCAGAGACGCAACATGCGGAAGGACATGAAGCTCTTGATGGTCCCGATCGTTGTCATGCTCCTCCTCGCGGTCTACAATCGGTGTATGGACAGTTGGGAGGCGAAAAGAGGGGCGGAGATGACGACGGTCCGTTGCGAATGCCGAATGTGCACGGAGGAGAAGAAAATTTGCCCGGCCGGTTGCAAGATTGGCAGCGCAGACCTCGGCGGGGGGTACGCCGTTTGTCCGGAACCACATCCGACCAAGTGGCCGGCACTCTTCCAGGTGCCGACAAATCGCGCCACCCACAACAGATCTGCAGCTTACGGTCTCCCCTACTCGGACCTTCCCGACGCTTCCTGCAGCCGAGACGGCACCTGCCCGGCCACCGTTCTGGTCACCGGGAGGAACCGGACTTTGGCAAAGAGTACGCTTCCGGTTCTCTCCCTCTCTTTCAAAAGGGTGTAATTTTGTGTTTGCACAAAATACACCCTTTTGAAAGGCTTTTTTTTTTGTGCGCGCGCGCACACACACATATATATTGATGCTGGTGTCCGACGTAGTACTCAATGCTTTTTTTTTGCATATATATATATATATATATATATATATATATATATATATATATATATATATATATATAAACCGATTTAGGTTGGCTAATTAAGAATGTGAATAATACGCTCTTCTGAAGGACGTATTTTTTAACGGTTAATTTTTTTCTTATCGCAGAGACTATCTAAATAAATATTTTATATCTGAATTTTAGCTATGAAAATGGGGTTTAGTGATGGATTGAATTTAGTGACGAAATTGGACTTTCAGTGACAAATTAAATTTTTAGTGACGAAATTTTACTTTTAGTGACGAATTTCATAAAAATTATTATGCACAAATAAGCCATTGGTAAGAACATTTTTGCTCAAAATATTCCCTTCGGAAGGATATATTTCTTAATTTCAATTTTTTAACCGGTGAATCGTTTAATACGCCTTTTCGATAGACGTTTTGGATCTCAAAATAAAGTTTATGCAAGCTTCATACACTGAAAACAATATCCGTAAACTTTGATGCTAAATATGCAATTTTTTATTTTGTTTATCACTTGTCGGAGTACGATAGATACACGATGACATGAACATGACACCACGTGTGTCCTAACGCGTTATGGAGTGCTCGATGTTTTGTTGGTGTCATGACAACCTATTTTTTGAGGGCTATATTTTTTTTATTTTTTTTTGGAAAAATCGTGACAGGATTGGGGATAAATTTGTTCCGCAAACGCTTCAGGGGGGCTTCGGATTCTTTGGATCCTCTGACGGTTTCGTCCAAGTATATACTGGTAATTAAGCAAATGAATCCACATCTAGCTAACGCTAAGCAAGTCTCTTAATTATTATTTTTTGAGAGAATTAATTAAGGGGCATCGATTAATCTTGAATTTTATTATTTGAGTGATTTTCTTGCAGGGAACTTCATCCGAAGAGAAACTGAAGAATTATATGCAGGAACCAGCATTTGTAACATTCGACTCTCCTTTATACATTGTTCAGCGTAGATGCCAACCAGGTTTCGCATTCCCTCTCTCCATCAACAATGATGGACTAACACTCACAAAAGGTAGTATAGTTGCCAAAATTTTATAGTTTTCACCTCTTCTATAAATATAGGGAAAATACACCTTGTACTAGAATTTTTGACTGAATTCTCACAAAGCTAGCGAAACAACAAACCCGCCACGCGAGAGCCAAACAAGATCCAAACAAAGTATATATATGTACTGGTGACTTCGTCATCCGGACAAATTTTCAATCTCTGTTACAACAACAATACAAGATTGATACCATTATGTTTAAATTTATTTCCAATTCAACCCTCACAAATCTCAAATACGGTGATGAAAAGATAACGACGAGATTGCTCCCTACAGTATTCAACGACGAACAATCTTTCTGAACGAAATTGACGGTCCTATATGAACATAATATGTTCTCTCTCCAACCATCTTGAAGTGCGAGGCTACTAATGAAAGAGTAGCCCCCTAGACCTCAATGAGCACTCACCAATTAGCAATTCCCTTAGCCTTCCTTAAATAGACTAAAAAAAATCCTAGCTCAAGCTCTAAGCTAGCCAACAACCAATCATGATCATCTAGATTGGATCAAAGGCCAAAACTGTCGCTGAAATTTTGCACTAGACAAATTTACATAGCACCGGGGGTACACTGGTAATAAAATGGCACTCTATTGCTAGTATACTATGTGCACACAAAAGGTACTGAAAATCCTTTGCCGAATACTCGTTGTTTCTGGTTCTGACACGATCTCAACTCCCGTCGATACTTCACGATATCCCAGACTATACCATTGTTACTGGCTCCAGAGGCGGAACTAGGATTTTGGAGTATGGTGGGTAAGCTAATAGTTACTCTGAGGTTCTAATTTTTTTTTTTGCTAAATTCGACAAAAGTTCCTTTGTAAATTCGATGATTCGGTAGAATTTTTCTTGTAAATTTATGCCAAAATTTTGAACGTTTACTTATTGATAATTTTTGGCCAAAAATTTATTCATCTAATGTTTAGTAATGAGAGAAAGATTACACCGAAATAGATGGCAAGTGGACAACAAGCTGCACCGTCAGTCCTTTTTGAATGACAAAGTTGAGAATGTTGACCTGGGTGACACCATCTGGTCCCCCTTTAATTCCAAATAAAAAAATGCTTATTTTTTTGGACTCGCACTGGACTACAAGCTTAATGTACCTCCGCCCCTGTTATGCTGGTTCTGACACGATCTCAACTCCCGTCGACGCTCCACGATATCCGAGACTATACCATTTGTTTCTGGTTCCGGCACAATCTCAACTCCCGTCGGCTCTCCACGATATCGACCCCAGATTGCACGACCGGTACCCTTGAACAAGGCTGGATTTCCCGACAATTTGTCTCGGAGATTCACCGACGCTTGATTATTGTATGCAGAGGTTACGTGTGTGAAAGGCTGGAGCTTGTGGCGCGACAATAGTTCGGCTATAAACAACGTGGTGCGGTACTCGGGCAGTGAGAGCGACGAATACCTTGCAGGTAGGCCGTGCATCTGTTTCTGTACTGCCAGTGCATATATATATATATATATGCTTTTACAATTCTGTAATTAATATATAAATGCTAATTATATGGACACAGCCAAAAGTGATCGGGACTAATCCATTTTTTCAATTTTTTTTGGACTGTCCAGTTTCTAACAAGGACTGTCAGGATCTAACAAGCACTGTCCATTTTTCTGGCAGTCCAATTTAGACTGTAGACTGGACTGTCAGAAAAGTGGGTCCTAGAACTGCCACAATGGGATAGCTTCGATCACTTTTGGCTGTGCCTATATAATTAGCCTATATATATGATTATGAAAGCAGTGAGTACTGTACTAACAGATATTCTGATCTACATTGTCGCGCAGCTTATGATTTCTTGAACACTGACGAGAAGAACTTCAATGTCACTGTTTGGTACAGAGATGCCCGCTATCCCGATGAGCTCACTCCACTGCGAATTCTTCGTAAATTGAACGCGGTATACTCATGTTTACTTTACCGAAATTTCAACGGAAAACTAGGTTGTCTATGGCTATTAGGAGACGGATGATCACATATATGGATGGGGCGGATCCAGAAATGTATATTAGCAGGGACGAAACTATCTCTCCTCCTAAAATTGATCAAAAGTCAAAAAAAATTATAGGTCATGTTTTTCTTCAAGCCCATTCATGGTGAATGATTCATCTAAAGTCCATCAAAAGACCCAAAAAAATTTTATAGGCCATGTTTTTTTTTCAAGCCCATTCATGGTGAATGAATCATCTAAAGTCCACTGAGCTCACTCAATTAGGACATTTACTCTATAATCTCCAAACTTTCCACAGTTGTGGCCTATGTCGCAATTGTCCGTACCGGTGTTGTTGTCGACAACACAAAAACTGCAACAAAATTCAGTCAATCCACATCGAAGCCAATCATCGACCTCATACTCTCGTTCCTTCGTTGTTTTTCCTCAGCGCTCTCACGACAAAAAGCTTCTCGATATGTTGAGCATCACATCCCTTCCAAGTCTCGGCCTCCGTCCCTGTATATTAGGGTGGCCTAGAGTGGATTGGGGTGGGCTAGATGTGGGCTAATTTCCACAAAAAATAATTAAGAAAAATGTAGAGAGAGAGAAGTAAGAAGAAAATAAATTTTGGGTGGGCTCTACCTGGATCCGCCCCTGTATAGAGACACCCACGATGAGAGATCCTGAAATAATTTGAATAGACTTCTACATAGGTGTGAGCATTATTCAGTTTTAGACCGAAAATCAAACCTAACGAACCAAATAAGAGATTCGGTTCGGTTTAAAAAAATTCGGTCCGGTTTCTGTTTTGAAAATACAAAAAAAAAATTATACAATTATGTAAATACTCTGAATTTTATGCATACTTTGGAGTTAAAAGTTTGTCTATTTTGAAAACAACAATTCTATGCGTATGTTTTGAAACTCAACATGATAATTTAATAACTAGTTTAACTTTGTGTGAAACTTTGAAATACAACATTTATGTGTATAAAAATTACCATTTTATTACGATCTCAACTTTGGACATGACCTATTAAACAATATAAATCTTTAACCGAACAAACCGAATTGCTTATTTGGTTCGGTTTGGTTCAGTTTTGATTTTTGGCTAATTCGATTCGATTTTAATTTTGGATTTTTAGAATTTCGATTTATTCGGTTTTGTCTATTTCGGTTCGGTTGAAATCAAATAAACCGAACGCTCATCCCTACTTCTACAAGTGTATGATATATATGGTTTTCAAATTATTTTACTTTCTGGATGAACCATGGATATAATGAGTGATTGTAACTTTGAATATGTACATGTACAGGTCTCGAATTCATACCTCCAACACTTGAAGGGTGCTCGTGTCGAGATGCTGCTTGAATTTGTAAAGGAAATGCCTAAAGGTCGAACATGGGGTGCTATAAACAGGCATATACCTCAGTTAAATCCAACCATCTTCACATGGACCATTGAGCTATTGCTCCCGGTAAGCCTAAAATAAATGCAAGGATATCGATCCCAATCATCTTTATATCCCAATCATCTTTTTATATATATATATATATATATATATATATATACACACACGTACGTCGTACATATTTTATGTTATTTGAAAAAAACAAATAACAGTAGTATATTATTATTATGAAGACTAACAGTCATTCATTAATTATTCTAAACTTACTATTATATTACTATTATAATTATTTTATACATGCATGTAAGCATATTTAAAAATGCCAAAAAACATCTATCGTAATTACCTAGTTACCCCTATTAACTTTAAGAAATCTTTCTAATTAGAGCATCTCCAACCCTATTGTGACTTTGGAAAAAAGTTAATGCCACATAGGAATGACAAAATTTTATTCAAAAGTTCTTCTCCAATGCAATTGTCAAGTGAATTGTGAAGCTTATGTGGCAAAAATTAAAGAAGATATTGTGAAGTTGATTGTCTTGTTCTAGACAATGCACTTGACAATGTCTTCTCTTCCATGTCATCAATTATGAATAAAAAATATTAGAAAAAAAAAAAAAAAAAGATGAGTAGTTGTCTTGGAAGTTGGAAAAAATACTTTTTATTGTCTTCTCAATACTTTTGCATTGGAGAAAGTTTTTCTATCTCATTGTCTTTTTGAGATATAATATTGTCTTATGGCTCATGTCATATAGGAGCCACCTAAGACTCACAACACTTAAGAAGACAATAGGGTTGGAGATGCTCTTAGGTGGCTCATATGTGTCATGAGCCATAAGACAATGTCTGGTTTATGTGGCAAAATTATATCTCAAAAGACAATGAGATAGAAAAACTACTCATCTTCTTTCTTTTTTTCTAATATTTTTATTCATAATTGATGACATGGAAGAGAAGACATTGTCAAGTGCATTGTCTAGAACAAGACAATCAACTTCACAATGTCTTCTTTAATTTTTGCCACATAAGCTTCACAATTGACTTGACAATTGCATTGGAGAAGAACTTTTGAATAAAATTTTGTCATTCCTATGTGGCATTAACTTTTTTCCAAAGTCACAATAGGATTGGAGATGCTCTTAGTAAATATAAGTATTGATTGCAAGGTAGAAAATATGTGGAAAATAAATTAATTTCATGGAATTATTTTTCTAGGAAAATTTATTTGTGGAATTAAAAAAAAAAAATCTATGGAAAACTTAATTTGGTTGTTTGATTGTCATTATTTTCCACGAAAAATAATTATTTTTCATGAAAAATGATATTTTCCTATGGGATGGACAAATTTCATTTTCCACCGTTTTAGAAAAAAATATGAAAAATAATAGGTTTTTTTGGAAAATAATTCCATGAAAAATATATGTTATTAAATACTACAATTGGTGAAAAATTTATGAAACGTGAAACCTAATTTTTGGCATTATATAGTAGTATAGATACAAGGCTGAAATTTGTAAAACGTGAAATGGAAGCTAAGAAATCACCACTGCTAATAGCCTAAGATTAACATATACTGCGAATAATTTCAAGAGGCAGCCCGAAATTATGAGAACTGGTTCATGAAACCATTCAAAACATGACAACTATGATAAATTGCAGAGTCAAGCTCGAGCATCTCCAACCCTATTGTCTTGTCTAATGTTGTGAGTCTTGGGTGGCTCCTACGTGGCATGAGCCACAAGACAATGTCCTGTTTATGTGGCAAAACTATATCTCAAAAAACAATGATATAGAAAAACTCTCTCCAATGCAAAAGTATTGAGGAGACAATAAAAATTTTTTTTTTCAACTTCCAAGACAACTCCTCCACTTCTTCATTTTTTTATAAATATTTATATTTATAATTGATGATGTGGAGACAAAGTCATTGTGAAGTACATTGTCTAGATCTAGACAACCAACTTCACATTGTCTTTGCCATGTCAACTTCATGATTTATTCTACATTTATATTGGAGAAATTTTTTTGAAATAAAAACTTGTCATTTCTACGTGGCAACCATTTTTTCTAAACTCAGAGTAGAGTTGGAGATGCTCTCAGTGAAATTTTCTTTAGGATGTCGTAATTGATTTATCGTCAAAGATGCATGTATCATGATCCCAAGGACTAATTAATTCCAATTTTTGTTAATCCATGTGAAATGTGCAGATGTTCCTGGTTCAACTTGTTTACGAAAAGCAAAATAACCTACGGATGATTATGAAAATGCATGGACTCGGAGATCGTTCCTACTGGATAGTAAACTATGCATACTTCCTTTCCTTATCTTCGGCATATATGTTGTGCTTCGTCCTCCTTGCCCCCATTTCTGGTATGTTTTTCCTAATACGATCACAACTAGGGCCGGCCCACGGGGTTGGCTTGTCCTATCCAGAACTAGTTTTGGTTCCTCTTGAGCCTTATTAATTTTGGGCTGATCCTTGAGGGTCATCCGCGACTCCGACCTCTTGTGGACAGGAACGGACACATGTAGTGCCCAGTGGAGGGCGGTGCCCCCATTGAAATATATATATATATATATATATATATATATATATATATATATATATATATATATATATATATACTAGTCTACACGCACGTATTTTATACGTATTTTAATTAGAATATCATAAGGTCAGTTGTTGTCTTTTCATTTTTTTTCATGTACTTATTCATGTGTGTGTTTTCATTTTACAATGCCAAGAGATTCAAAGTATAATTTTTTTTTTAAAAATTTTCTATTGAGAATAATAATCTTTGAAAAATGGTAAGGATAATTATTATTTTTACCATTGAAAAATAAAAAGTTGTATGGTAAAAAAAAACTTGCATGCCAACTTTATTGTTTTGGCTCATAAACATAAATGGCATGCAAGTTGACATAATAACATCATGTTTATAATATACTCGAGAGTATTTTACGAATTCAAAAGTTTTACCACCAACTTTTCTCATTATATAGTAGAATAGATATAAAACATAGTCATCACTCACTGACTCAGCAAGTATGTGGGGCCAGGGGTGGACGCATGTGGGCAGTGCCCTCCACAGAAAAAATAATTTATTTTTAATTGCCAACAAGTTTATTTTTAATTGTCATCAAGTGTGTGGGCCCAGTCCGGCAAGCCAGAGCCGCAATTCTGCTAAGTCTACTACCAAATTTTTACAACCCTTTTACAACCACCCACCCATGTGCTGACATGTGGGCTATGGCCCACATGTCAGCAATGGGTGAAGGTTGTAAGAGGGTTGTAAGCATTTGGTTGTAACTGTAGCATTACTCATTAAATATTTATAAAATTATATTCAGATCATAAAATTTTTCAAAATTATATATAAAATACAAGAACACCCTTTCTAAGGACGTTCTTCTTTTAAAATTATTTATTTTTCCATCCTCTGTTGCCTCCGTTACTTTCCATTACCGAAAAAAAATAAAAAATACATATATATAAAGGAAAACGCCCTTCGGAAGGACGTTTTCACTGACGTGTCAGAAGAAAATGTCCTTCCTAAGGACGTTTTACTACTATGGAGGGATCTGTATGCAAAAGGTCCTACAAAATGCAAACAAAAAAAATGGTTTGCCTCCAAAACGGATTGCCTCCAAAATAATGGAATACATCAAAGTTTGGAGGGATCTATATGCAAAAGGTCTACATGGAGGAGGGATCTATATGCAAAAGGTCTACATGAGGAGGGATCTATATGGAAAAGGTCCTACAAAACGTCCTTCACATGGGCGTGCTTCCATAATTTTTGCAAATAGGTCCCTCCAAACCATTTTTTACATATAGGTCATCCAAACCATTTTTTACATATAGGTCCCTCCAACACTTAATACTTTTTACATTCACCTCCCTCCAAATCATATAGGTCCTCCAAACCATTTTTTTTGTTTGCATTCACCTCCCTCCAAACCACTTTTTACGTATAGGAACCCATATGCAAAATGCAAGTCCTCCCGTCAGTAGTAAAATACCCTTAGGAAGGACGTTTTCTTCTGACACGTCAGTGAAAACGCCCTTCCGTTTTCCTTTATATATATATATATATATATATATATATATATATATATATATATATATATATATATATAACGGAAAGTAACGGAGGCAACGGAGGATGGGAAATAAATAATTTTAAAAGAAGAACGCCCTTTCTAAGGGCGTTCTTGTACTTTATATATAATTTGGAGAAATTTTATGCTCTGGGTGTAATTTTATAAATATTTAATGCTCTACGCGAAAATTTCCGTATTATTAACTTGCTAATTTTGCATAAGAGATCCTGTAAAATGCTGATTTTGTATCAGAAATCTTAAAACTTGTTTTGATTTGTGAGATACAATAGTTTATTGTATAAAAATAGTACTATTTAATATAATATTATATTCAAGAAAAATTTTGAAGCGTTATTTTTGAACCCCTTATAATTATGCCTCCAGTAAATTGTAATTCTGGATCTGCCACTACTTGTGTGATCATACTGAGTCTGAGGGTCGTCCCAAACAGAGAGGAATTGTCCGAGCCTAAAGTCTTGTCTAGCTTATACCCTAAGCCGGCCCTGATCACAACAACTTTGTTTTTCCATTTATGTCCTGTACTCATGAACTTTCTCGTCATTACAGGTATAAGCTTATTTAAAGTACCTGATTATAGCGTGCAGTTTGTTTTCTACTTCACATACATAAATTTGCAAATCGCGTTGACTATTTTAGCATCAACGTTATTCTCAGATGTCAAGACTGCTTCAGGTTAATGATCCATTTTGTCAAATTTAACTTATGTTATATATATAGTATTAACTTATTTATCAGTAACACTTTGCCTCATTTCAGTGGTAGGTTATATCTATGTATTCGCATCAGGGCTCATTGCACAGATCATCTTCATTACCGACAAACCTGTAATTAGAATCTCAAGTAATAATATTTCTGCTCCAATTTTTCGGGTTTTTAGTAATAGGATCTCACGTCATAGTTGATATTATGGTTTACGGCCTCCAAATTATCAAGCGCTAGTGTTTGGGTCTTCAATTCACTGTTCATGTAGGCTAGTGACGAACGGTGATTTGGAGACCCAAATATTAAGGCTGCGTTTGGTAGGAATGATGGAAAAGTGGAAGGAAGGAAAAAGATAAGGATTCATTTTCCTTCCATATGAAAAGGAAAGATCATTTCATTCCTTTGTGTTTGGTAGCAAGGATGGAAAAGATAAGAGATGCATTTTCTTTTGTTTGATATGAAAGAAAAAATGGAAAGAAAGAAAGTAAAAAATATAAGGTTTACCAATTCTACCCTCAACTAAAAACACTTATTTACCATTTGAATTCATAAATAATTTTTAAATAATACATTCATATGGGGGTATAATTGTTAATTAATACAAGCCTCCACTTTTCCTCCCACTTTTTGGGAATTGGATTTCTTAGGTTATGAAGTAAAAGTAATCCCTCCACTTTTCCTTCCTTCCTATTTTTCTTCCATACTAAACAAGAAAAAATGAATCTTTTTCTTCACTTTTCCCTCCTCTATTTTTCTTCCTCCCACTTTTTCCTCCTACCGCAAAAGTGTGAGCAAAAATGGAAGAAAAATTGCATACTCATCTTAATTTATAATTATATCCTATTAGAGATTATATTATTTTTAAAGTAGTTCAATAAAGTCAAATAGTAAATAAATATTGTTAGTTGAGGATATAATTGGTAAAGTCTATATTTTTTATTTTCTTTTCTTTCACTTTTCTTTTCATACCAAACAAAGGAAAATATATCATTTTTATTTTTCTTCCATCCTACCAAACATAAATGAAGGAAATAGTCTTTCCTTTCCATATGGATGGAAACTAAATCTTTCTGATTTTCTTTTCTTCTACTTTTCCATCATTCCTACCAAACACAGACTAAAGGTGTGTTTGGTAGGAAGGAAAAAGTGGAAGGAATAAAAATATAGGAGGAAAAAGTAGAAGAAAAGATTCATTTTTTTCTTGTTTGGTATGGAAGAAAAATATTATAAAAAAAGGAAAAGGGGAATGATTACTTTTCTCTCCTAACCTAAGAAATTCAATCCCCTGAAATGTGGGAGGAAAAGTAGGAAGAAAGGTAAAGATTATTAAATTAAATGGTAAATAAGTGTTTTTAGTTGAAGATATAATTGGTAAACTTTTTTTTTTCTTTTTTTCTTTTATTTTCTTCTACTTTTCTTCTATACCAAACAAAGAAAAGTGCATCTCTTCTCTTTTCCATCTTTGCTACCAAACACAAAAGAAAGAAATGATGTTTCATTTTCATATGGAATGAAAATAAATTCTACTATTTTTTCTTTCTTCCATTTTTTCATCTTTTCTACCAAACAAAGTCTAACGTTGGACAATCTGGAAACCAAAACCCTAATATCAAGTTACTAAATATAAGAACTTTTTTTTTGTCGTCATTTCTATATATATATGCTGACAGCCCATGCATCTCAATCTGATATATTTTTTTTTTTATGTAGGGGAAACTTTTCAAATATTGGACATCGTGCCTTGTTTTGCTTTATTTCGGGGTATAAATGAGCTCGACCAGTATTCTGTTCAGACCCAGTTTGTGCAAGGTGATCGTTTCGGTTGGATGGATGTCATAAGTGACAAGCAAGGGTTGCTAGCTGTGATGCGCACCATGATTGTGGAATATCCACTTGTACTTTTGCTTGCAAGCTACATAGACCAGGTCGGCTCAAATGGAACTGGAGTTAGAAAACATCCATTGTGGTTTTTACCATGCTTCAATGCGAAGATATGTGAACAAGGTCGAGGCTACGATGTTCTTGTTAGTATGGAGAATCATGATGTTTCTCAGGAGGTAATTAGTTCTATTAGTATTCTTTCTTAAACATCAACAAAGTACATTTGCATGCATGTCCATGTTTTATGATTACGACCTTCTTACAAGCACTCTCTTCCACCTCTTACACATGGATCCCACCGGGTCCCACATTTTCTCTCACCCTCCTGCTACATGGACTCCATCCGACCCCGCCACTTGTCCTCCTCCTCCAATCGAAGCTCGACACGTGACGGTTGTAAGAATATTGTAAGTATTTGGTTGTAGGCATGGCAAAGCTCTATTACAAGACGATAGTCGTCAATCGATCTAGAAGATAAAACCCTACCAAGTTCATTGTGTTCATATAACTATTGAAATCGTAAATGTTATTTTGTAACAAACAATTCATACTCTCAAAGTTGAAGAATTTCATTTAAAATTAAGATAGTGCAAAGATAGAAAGAAAAGATAACATGCTTTCTATCAATTAGTTGTAATCTAAAAATAAGCAATTCAATCTCAAGTGGCAACTCTTTTCCAACTATGATAAGCTACATTTCATATTGCCTAGCTACAATATTACTTTCATTGCAATTTCTATTATAATACTTTTCTGAAGAAGAAACAAGAAAAATCTTTACACTAAAAATCCACAACTTCGAAATTATGTCGTTTTGCTTATGCAATGGCAAGTTTCTAAAGGCATAAATGAAATGATATTAGTTTCTAATCATATGTAATGTATATAAAAATTCCTACAAGTGTAGACAAGTTAATATTATGCGGATTTGTTTCTGAGTCTATATTTCACAAAAATGTTTGGTACCTTGTCTAATTAAGATTATAGATATATAGAGGGAGAAAAATATATATATATAGAAAGAGAGAGAGGAGAAGCCGGAACCGCTCTCAAGTATCCCTAAGTATCCATGCATGTTCTCTAAAATAGCAGCGATTGGATTGTCTTTTTTTTTTTTCCATTCAGATTAGATCATTAACAATTATGATATTTTTTTGACACAAAACCAGAATGTCATATATATGAATTACATTTACAGATTCCAGTATCACCTAACTTCTTTTGCAGAGGGAAAAAGCCGAAAAACTTGTGCGAGAATCAAACAACAATACTCATGTTGTTATTTGTAACGATCTACAAAAAGTGTATCCAAGAAGGGATGGAAATCCTCCGAAACATGCAGTTCGAGGCTTATCGCTCGCTTTGCAACGAGGAGAATGCTTCGGAATGCTTGGTCCTAATGGTGCTGGCAAAACATCTTTCATAAGCATGGTTAGTGGGAAAAATCAAAGTCATTTATGCATTTTAGTATTCGAAAATGCTTTGTTGCCCGCGGACTTGGACCGCAATCCTGACCCGCGGGCCACGTGTCACAAAACGATTGGCCCTCCCACTAACTTCCGAGTCCATCCGTCCGGGGGCCAATCGAAAGACGACACGTGGCCTGCAAGTCAGGACTGCGGTCCAAGCCTACGGACAATATAGCACCGTCGTTTAGTATTATATTACGGCGTAACAAATCCTTATAATCACTTGCACCACGTAATCTTAGTCAACATTCTTCATGTATATGAACAATCCATATTTTATATATCAAGTCAACCTAGTTTTCAATACTAGCTATATGACTTTTTTTTTGGTTATATATAGTCCATGATCAATCCATAGTTGAATCATTTTTAAGAGGTAACAACACAATCTTCACATTTTGATCCTGAAATTTTTCGCAGATGACGGGACTTACTACGCCCACGGCTGGCACGGCATATGTCAAGGGATTTGATATAAGGAAGGACATGGATGAAGTGTACACTAGGATGGGCTTATGTCCACAACACGAGTAAGCAATCGATAGTCTTTTCCGTTAGGATCATCCGCGGCGGAGATGACCCTAATATAAATTAAACACGACATTCACCATCTCGAAGGGTGCACAAACCCGGCTTGTAGGCCATAACTCAGTCCCAAGGGATACAAATTCAGCCCGTAGGTCCGCTCCCGTTCCTGTCTGGGATCCACGGACCCCATTCCTACCATCTATTATTAAATAGAGGGAGTAATAAGCTCCCATTCTGGTTCGAACTCGGACAAATAATAGTGTGTGTGTATATATATATTGAACAACTTAGAAAACTATTGGTGATTTGTTGATTACTTGTTTAAAGTTAAATTTGCATGTATAAATAGTAATATCATATCAATGGCAGTCAACTGTAACTTCCTTTGAAAACTGTTCTCTTTTAAATATGAACCAAAATAATCATATTTAATATTACTAGATAAATCATGTATGAATCATGATAGTTCTTCCTAATCAATAATCATCTTCTTCATTGTACAGCTTGCTCTGGGACAAATTAACAGGTACAGAGCATCTTCTATTTTATGGTAGACTAAAGAATCTAAAAGGAGCGGAATTGACAGAGGTATGATCTTGATATCCTTTTTTATTCCATGTACATAACAGCTTAGGAAAATGCTAAGTTTACAACCAAATATTTACAATCTTCTTACATCCTCTCTCTCCCACCCCTTGTACATGGGTCCCACCAGGTCCCACCTCCCATCTCACCCCCTCTGTT
The DNA here is from genome assembly GCA_029216955.1 of Iris pallida. Lineage (NCBI taxonomy): Eukaryota > Viridiplantae > Streptophyta > Magnoliopsida > Asparagales > Iridaceae > Iris > Iris pallida. The sequence continues at coordinate 44,699,977 of JANAVB010006599.1, forward strand.
ACATGGGCTCCGCTCGACCCCACCACTTCCTCCCCCTCCTCCAATCGAAGTCTGACACGTGGCGGTTGTAAGAGAATTGTAAGCATTTAGTTGTAGGCATAGCAAAGCTCGACAGCTTAAGCATGTTAAGACTAGTAATGGTAGCCCAAATAACTTAAATGACTAACTAATATCACCACTTATGACTTCAATCCCAAAGAAATTATTTTAACATACATACCTAGTTCTTGATGATACAAAGCAGCAGTTTTCTAAGAATATACCTCGTTTAGTTGTTGGGGAAAATGGTGATACATATATTTATCACAAGGAACATTAATAGTTAGTCAGAATGTAAATATATTGTAACATATATAATCGGTATGAATCTCTAATATTATATGTGCATTATAATAAGGGTGTACGCAAGGGCCTCCATAAGTTTCTTTTTTCTCTTTCTGTGTTTGTATGCGTCACTTCACATCCCACCCACCCCCAACCCCTTCCAGTCCACCCAAGTTTGAATTTCTGGTCCGCCATTGGGTGGTGTACATACTCATGATACTCTTGTTAATAAACAACCTTACACTAACATGTCATTATTGCTATTAGAGCATCTCCAACCCTATTGTCTTGTTAAGTGTTGTGAGTCTTAGGTGGCTCCTATGTGGCATGAGCCACAAGACAATGTCTTGTTTATGTGGCAAAATTATATCTCAAAAGACAATGAGATAGAAAAACTTTCTCCAATGCAAAAGTATTGAGGGGACAATAAAAAGTATTTTTTCCAACTTCCAAGGCAACTCCTCCACTTATTCAACTTTTTTATAAATATTTCTATTCATAATTGATGATGTGGAGACAAAGTCATTGTGAAGTGCATTGTCTAGATCTAGACAACCAACTTCACATTGTCTTTGCCATATCATTGCCATGTCAACTCCACACTTTATTTCACATTTGCATTGGAGAAGTACTTTTGAAAAAAATGGTTGTCATTCCTATGTGGCAATCATTTTTTTCAAACTCACAATAGGGTTGGAGATGCTCTTAGTATCCATAACATCTGTGGTCAGTCTATCTCTATCATAAGCAACAAAATATATTGTAACCATTTTTTTTAAATAATAACAAAGAAATTAGAAAACATGAGAATCTAAAACATTATTCTTTAACGAAAAATTTATTTCACCTTCAAATGGAAAATTACGGCCTACCTTATGCTTGTGTTTGAGACATCTTGAGCCATCAAAACCTATCCCTTGACAAACTTGATCTTCTCTTTGCTCTCTTTTATGGTTTTTTTTTTAATTTAGTGATGGAACCAACAAACTTTGCATGACCTACGTAGTACATGGTCACTACAACAAGGATGACCTTTATCTATATATAGCCAAAAACATTGCCAAGAGCGTACACCTTTGGCTATGGTCGATCGCTAGAACCCTAGTCTAATGGTAGCTATAGCCTCCGAACAAGAACATGAAATTTATGGATTAAGTAGACGATGCGGTTAAAACATTGTGCAATAAAAAGATGTCGTTTAATACTTTATAGAATGCACAATATATTTGATACTGATGTCTTAATACAATAACCTAGGAATCAACATTCGGACGGATCCGGAAATGTATATTGGGATGGGCTAGAGTAAGTTGGGGTGGACTAGATGTAAACAAACTCTCATAAAAAAAATCAAAACCAAAAATCTATATGGAAAAAACAAGTAAATTTTTTTTTTGGGGTGGGCTCAGCCCACCCCACCCCCTACCTAGATCCTCCCATGAACATTCCCATATATATATATATATATATTAACATGGGCGGAACCAACATAGGCCCAGTGGGGTCATGTGACCCCACTCAATTTTTTTATTATATATATATATATATATATATATATATATATATATATATATATATATATATATATATATATAATTTTATTATTAATTATTTTACTCTCAGCTACTTATATTATGAACGAGCAACAATTTGATATTTTACTCGTTTTACTTGTAGTTGCAAGTAGCTGAATCATGTCATAAATTTTATCCTTAATCGTTTCTAGATGACAAGATTTAATTTGCTCTTAGATGAAATGAAATTGTTTTCTAGTATAACATTTTTTATTAAAAAAATATAAAGTCAAAGTAAATTAGTGGTTGAAAATAAAATATTTTAATTTTGTTTTTCCTTGAGGGAGAAAAAACATTTAATTTTCATAAGGCCCTAGGATGGCAAGGTTCATGACTAAAATGGTAGGATCCAAGTATAAATTTTAAGATATATTGAATCTCCTCGATCAAATAGTCAAAATTGATCAAAAATGTCTTATGTGACCTGACTGGAATGACAATGAAGTTAAGGTTCTGATTATATTGGATTAGAATTAATGTCTACTTTAATACCAATCCTACTTTGAAATGAATAGAAAAAATGAGCAGCTACAATAGAAAAATTAGAATAGACGACCAATGTTAGGTATAGAAAATAGAATTTGTGACTAATTTATGCAAAAAAATTCTCTACACTTATTATTTTTTTGAATTAAAAATTTTTTAGTCGATTTTTGACCCGCTGTATTCAAATCCTGGCTACGCCATATATATATTTTTTTTTTTTTTTTTTTTTTATATATATATATATATATATATATATATATATATATATATATATATATATATATGTTAACCAAGTAGAAAACCCTCGAGGATTGAATAGATCATACTCTAACATAATGATAAATAAGAAATATAATTGCAAGAGCACAAGTGAAACAAGTAGATTAAAGAGAGTTTCAGAGATAGGTAATGCAAATAACAATCATGATCGACTATTTATATACTCCTAGTCTCTTACAAGTGCATCCAGTTTACTTTGGATATTCCTGTAGGCGGTTCAAGAAACACTGGGGGCTCTTAACCTACTAGACAAAGCTGACAAACTGGCAGGACAATACAGTGGTGGAATGAAGAGGAGGCTCAGTGTGGCTATTTCACTCATTGGTGATCCCGCAGTATGTCAAAACACAAAGTGTTAATCTTATACATTTCTCGACACGTTCTCTCTCTCTCTCTCTCTATATATATATATATATATATATATACATCATGGTTTATGTTAATATGTGCTTAAAGAGCACGTGATAACACATGGATTAATGTGCATTTTATATGGATACTTCCACAAGCACATTTTAGATTTACTCATGCACATTTTATTTGATGTGCTTGTGAGAGTACACATATAAAATGCACATTTATCAATTATAATGTGTTAACGTAACCCAGATCTCACATGCTCGAATTAACTCCAGGTTGTCTATATGGATGAGCCAAGTACTGGATTAGACCCAGCATCAAGAATGGGCTTATGGCGTATTGTGCAGAATGCAAAGAAAGATAAGGCAATTATTCTCACTAGTAAGTATTAATCACTTCTTCTCCTCTGTCATATGTCCATGTGCACCAATATTATTAGATTGCACTAGATATCGATTTGTTTCCATAAAAGTCTAAAACAAAGATTTTTTTTTAAAAAAGTTTGTAGGAAACGAGTATAGATGTGACATTTTCTTAGGCTCCGTTCGGGACTTGTCTCGTTTTGGTACACTGTAATGTAATCGTAATCGCAATCTAATCAAATGGAAAAAATTGTAATCAAATAAAAAAAAATTATTTTTTCCATTTGATTAGATTGCGATTACGATTACATTACAGTGTACGAAACGAGTCAATACCTCAAAACCAAGTTTTTAGGTTTGTTTTGAGTACATTTCCACCAATAAAGTGCAAACTAATAAAGTTGGTATTCTTTTCTTCTTCTCTTCCTCCCATCTCAGTCTACAAAATATTTCTTTTATATATTTTCCTTTTAAGATGAGATAATATTGGAATTTTTAGCTAATAAGATAGACTGTTATCTTATATTAGATCACATCAAAATTTAAATTTTAGTTTTAAATTATATAATAAGATCGAATTAAAATTGTGAATTTGATTAGTTTACACTAAAATTTGAATTTGGTTAGATTTAAATTATAGACTGTATTTAGATCAGAACATTAATTGTAAATTAGATTAGATTATATTATATTTGAGGCTAGATAGATTTTACCTGGATGAAATTTTAATTGAATATAAGATTTGGAGATGAAATCATGAAATAGTACACATTCATAATTTAAGCATACGATTGTTTGATAATTCTACGTACAAAAAACTTAATTTGTTAATATTGGTTTCGTTTATCAAAATTCTGTTTAAAATAACTACAATATCAAAATCATGAGACTCAGTTTTCATGCCTCAAAACTAGGTTTTAATCTGTGTGAGTACTATTTGGGATTTGATTTTGGTTTGGTAAACCAAGATTTTTCTCGTTTTGAAAACGGAAGAAGCCTTTTTTTTCTCCTTTTCTAAATATGATTACACTAAATTAACCATATCAAATTTTGAATTTAAGATTAAATGAAATTGGATTGAACCGGATTGAACTTATACACACTATTTTATAATTGAGGAGAAATAAATTACAGATTAGATTGGATTAGATTTTAATTCTAAATTTGTTTAGATTATATTATGTTTAAGTATTGATAGATTAGATTTGAGTGAAAATTTAGATATCCCTTACACCCAATTATTTTTAGCTTTATCGTGCAATATTGTATTAGTGAATTTTTTGCTATATGTATCAGAAAAGATAGATTCTTAAATTAAACATAAGATTGTTCTATAATTTCCTTAAATATACGTAAGTTTCCATTGTACATGTCCAAATACTTTTGGGTTTAGAAAACCAAATCCCAAACTTCAAAATATTGTTTATATATGTTTGGTTTATCAAAACTCAGTTTACCAAAACTTATAATTCAAAAATCCCAAACAGAACATTAGTCAAGCATGAAATATGGTAACAACTACCAAAAGCAAGTTATTACTCTATAAATATTATCACAAGCCTTAGTTAAATGTGAAAGTCAACTCAAACTTGGTATACTATAATTATAGAACACCTACTAAATTTTGTCTTAAAGTCACCACCAAACTAAAGCTTAATCTTTATAAGTTAGAAATTGACCTTATAAATTATTTAAGACAAATTATTCAACAGTCTCATAGGATTATGGTATAACCTTTCCCTATTTTAAGGTATTGAGTTAAAAAAAGGAAAGGGAAAAAGAAAAGAAAAAACCTACTACACCATTAAATGTGAAATATTTTTAAAATTGAGTGGGCCATTGATTACTGAGGAGAACAAACAATTTGGATGTTTATTATTTTATGTTATAAATAAATACGAGAGTACATTTTATTATTTGGCCAATCATCCTACTCACTGGAAAAACTAATTAAAATTTTAGGAGATGCATGTAACAAACAAGGTTTGTTTATGTTCTATACTAATATTTCCCCTGCAATTTATAATTTGTCAAACCTTACTGAAATCGGCATAAATGAATTGGGAAAGCCACTTTTCAAGGTGTTTAAACATAATTGCATTATTGAAAATAGTGAAGTAAAATGTATGTTTGAAAATAATATAAAATAATAAATGATATTACTTAGGAAAAGTGAATTATTTTCAATTTATAACTAAGTTAATTTGATTATGTGATCAGCCCACTCAATGGAAGAAGCGGAGTATTTATGTGATCGTGTTGGCATATTCATTGATGGTAATCTAAAGTGCATAGGAAATCCAAAAGAGGTAAATTTTCTATTTTCTGACCGTAAATTTGAGACCAATGTTGAAGGGTTAGCATTAATAAACTGATGTCAATATTCGTTAAGTGACACAATTAAGATGGAACTTGAATTAAATTTGTGTTTTGATGACAGCTTAAATCTAGATATGGAGGATATCTAGTTCTAACCATGACGACGCCACCAAACCAGGAAGATGAGGTAGAGAAGATGGTGAAGAACCTATCGCCGCAGGCGAAGAAGGTGTATCGCATACCAGGGACACAGAAGTTCCATTTACCTAAAGAAGAGGTTAAACTCGCCTCTGTCTTCAAAGAAATTGAGGATGCCAAGAGTAGGATCTCTATTCAAGCTTGGGGCTTGGCTGACACAACTTTAGAAGATGTTTTTGTCAAAGTTGCAAGGGGGCACTCCCAATCTCCTAATTAGTCCATTAATTGTCACTCTTGGTTATTAATTTGTAATTCAAGGGTTTACCAAGTTATAACCATTAATGTCAAACTTGATACCAAATATTTGGTACGGTGGCACAGAAAGATCTGAGAAATGAGAGAGGGAAAAGGAAAGAAGTCTTCTCTCCATGTTGATTATCATGATTGTGGCAGATCATATAGATGAAACAAACATCAATATATGTGAGTTCTATATCTATTGAAATACCACTTAACCCTACATGACACGCCTATGGTGGTGAAACCTTAATAAATGGTTATTTTTAACAACTTACTTCATGTTGGAGTGTGCATGTGTGTACAGGATAAGTCCCACAAGACTTCGGACTTGGGCAACCATCTCTACTAGGGCAACCCCTTTGGCCCATGACACAAATAAGTGCGTCACAAAAGGGTCGGATCAAGGGACAACTAAAATTAGCTTCGTCTATAACAACCCAACTCTTCGGACCGATCGTGTTTGTGCGCGCGCGCGCGCGCGCGAGAGAGAGAGAGAGAGGGGATAAAGAGAGAGAAGCAGAGGCATTATATCAACAAATATCGATAGGGTAAACTTATATGCAAACCGTATATGCTTCAAATGCATCCAAGTAGCATTACATCGACAAACCACTTATCTCTTGGTATCAAGGCGGTCCTCACTCACGGCAGACCCGACAACCGTCTAAGGCCCAAAACTTTGGGAGACCAAAAAAAAAATTAGGTTCCTTCTTTATATATATAAATTTTGGTAGTATTTTAAATATTACTGCTCACACAATGTGATAGAATGATTCACTTAGCAAAGTTATTTTTCACGTACACCTCTGATATAAGGCATAAGTTCAAGGTCTACGGTGTTGGAATTTTTTTAAGGAATTATTTAGATTGTAATCTATACAATATTATCAATAAAGAGAATATGTTTCTGTTATCATTGTGTTCAATTCTATTTTCTGTAATATTGTCCATTGTTCAATTTTTTGTATTTAAAATTTCGTTGCGTTATTGTCTACTCTGCCTATTTTGTCATTGTACAGGTTTTGGCCTTATGCAAGCGCAATTTAGATATAACAAGAGACACCATTTTAATTTATTCTGGACACCCAAAAACTCAGGACCAACATCGCTAATTGGTATAAACCTATATAGCTCATCAAATATAGGGCCTCCAAGTAGTCTTATATTCCTAAGGGGACCGACATCCCTTCGATTGTGCAGCAAGCAAAATATATGTATGATTCATACGAAGGACAGTGTGATTTTGAATGCCTAACACCTAACATCTAAGATTGATTTTGAAAATAGTGATTTTGAATGCCTAACACCTGACATATAAGATTGATTTTGAACTACCTTAAAATAATATTTATCCAACATAACCCTCGTTTAGCCTATATGTTGAATCAAGTTCTATTTTTCGAATTCCTTATTTAAAGCAAATTCTATTGGCACCTCAAATTTTCCTTGAGGGCAGCCCAATTTTTTTTTCAAATTATTTATAAGTTTGTCAGTTCCATTTTTAACTTTAGACTAGCCCATATGTTTGGTATAAAATCCTTCAGGACTGTCGACAAAGTTGACAGTCCTACTTGGTGTTAGGACTGTCAACTTCGTTAGCAAAAGTTGACAGAGAGTTTTGGGTTATAAGTTGACAGAGAGTTTGGATTTGGACTGCATACTGACATAATGTAGAATTGTCAACTTTGTTGGTAGTCCTACTTAATTGGTGTTAGAAAAAGTATTTCCCATTTTATTCCATCGGATCCCTCGACCTCGAGATCTCTCTAGTTTGCGCGGATATTCAAACTAGAGTTTCGTTTCTCACTCTCTACCGTAGAATAAGTATGATCTTTTTGGAGCATTTCTCATGTGATTTTTGTATATTTGTTGGCTGTATTTTTGGTGTAATTGTTGTGTATTAATCTTCCGATGGGGATTTTTTTAGTTGCTGATTTATGTTCTCTCTTTTGAGAAAATTATTTGTTGGCTGTATTTTTGATCTAATTGTTGTGTATTTTAAATTAGGTACTGGGGATTTTTTAGTTGCTGATTTATGTTCTCTCTTTTGAGAAAATTATGGTTTTTGGTAAAACTTCAAAAAAAAAAAAAAAATCTTGTTGGTCATCATATTTAGTTGTCATTGGCATTGGGTTGGTTCTTCCTCCATACTACGTTATAGAATGCCAACTTTTTGCTTGAGTATTGTTTGTTCGGTTTCCTCACTAGATTATTTTTGAGATATATTGTTGGATTTGGACTGCCTGCAACTTCGTTGACATTTCTAAAAAAAAATTATACAAAATCTCTCAATTTTTTTTTAGGACTGTCAGCTAGTTGACAGTCCTAACTTTATGTAGGACTGTCAACTTCGACGGTAGTCCTACTTTATTTTAGGACCGTCAAAATCTCTCCAAACAGAGAAATTTTTTAGGACTGTCAGCTTGTTGGCAGTCCTAACCTTATGCAGGACTGCAAAACAAAGTTGACAGTCCTGCTTTATGTAAAAAATATTCATACACAGATACACTGATACTTAGGATACCAAATGACACACTTCGGATACTAAGTAACTTAATCACATGTCGGAACCAATGTCACAAAACACGTATAATGATACTTAGGAGTACAATAATTTAGAACCAATGTCAATCACATGTCCACATACCTATAATGTTTCATACCACAAAGTATCACATACACCAAAATTATCCACAATATCCAAACAAAACAAAATACTAAGGGCCTATTTGGTTCTGTTTTTAAACTCAGCTTTTTGAGTTTAAACTCAAAAGCATGAGTAAATAATCCAGAAATTTTCATCCTACGAGATTAATTTAATAGTATTTGTGGGAGAGGGGAGAAGTTTCGCAAAATTGCAGAAAACGGGACATCGCGCCAACCAACATGGCGGTGGTGGCGACGTGGCGGCTGGAGAGGGAGGGACCGCCAAGTAGGATGGCGGTGTGGGGGGGGGGGGGGGGGGGCGCCACCCTACTTGGCGCGATTGCAGGGGGTGGGGCCTTCTCGGGAGGAGAGAAGGGAGAGTAGGAGAGAGAGTAGGAGAGAGAGAAGAGCGGAAAGAGTAGGAGAGAGAGAAGAGAGAGAGAAGGGAGGCCGCCAAGTAGGGTGGCTGTAGTGACCCGCTCCGCCCTAGCGGAACGCCGATTCAAACGGCAAGTGCAACGACTCAAACGAGCCGTCGATCCGAAGAGTTGGCATCGACCTGAAGAAGAATCGATGCAAGGCTTACATTGGCCCGCCGAAGATGAATCCAGACTTAGACTATCAAAGGCGCGCTCGGAGTATCGCTCGGCCAATGCAAACATCGCTAAGGTGGGTGGCTCCGATGAACCCGTCTGTGCTTAGCCTAGACACATAATAATACGGACACTATCACTGAAATCGCTAGGCGATAACACCCCGCATGCTAATAAATGACTCAACGCACCTAGCTAAGGGAATAATCCCATCTTGTATGCTTGTATAGAATATGGAAAAGAACATGGAAAATACGAGAACTCTCGCACCGCGTTCCATGCTCGTGCTAAGGCACAAGCTTGCGTTCAACAATGAAACAATGAATGGTTTACAACAATGAAACGGGAAGACTATCAACATAGTCGTTCCGAGTAGAGTTTAGCAACATTAAAAGGCTATGGGACCAATTGGTCGCCAAGGCGACTCCCGCACAGGAAGTTGCAAAATGTATGAATGAATGAATGAACGAATATGTGAAAGAACCAATGAACGAACGAACAAGTGAAAGAAAGAAAGAATGAATGAAAGATAAGAAAGAAAAGAATGGTTAGCGACAGGTGTGACGGACACGTGCAACGGGGCTCGCTACCCGCGCTGCACGGACGCCAACCTGGTCGATAACGTAAGAAGGCTAAGGGTTAGCCTACGGCTCAGAGACAGCCGTTATGTTAAAAAGACAAGTTAATACGAAATGGTCGTGGACAAACGGTACGAGCGAGGGGTGGCGTATATTGTGCCGTAAAGAAAAAGGGATTCCGCGGCATGGTCAAAGTGTGAAGGACTTGCCGGTCCGGACGAAATCAAAAGGGGCTTACGGGCTGCCTGGGGGGGGCTTGGCTACCCGGAGGACGTAAGTGCGGGGTATTTCAAGACACTATCAACGTGTACCAGCCGCACGCTCTGAATAGTTACGAAATACCAAGGGCTAAAGGGTCCAAAATGGCTTGTGGTGCCAGCGACCGGTGCATATAGAGTTAAGTGGGCTTTGCTGGTGGCAATCCACGTGCAAGTCCTTGCATTGAAATCAAAGTAGTCTAAGTTAACTAAATGAAGTGCCTCCTGAACGGGCTTGAATATAACACACCAGATAATCGAAAGTACTTTAGCAAAGGAGTCAGAAAATACGCCAACGGTGCGCTAGAAACCGAGGCAGAGACACTGTCACGACCCGCACCCGGTTTTCGGATACGAGACGTGTCCAAGCCAGCCTACGCCGCAGAGTCGGCGGTAGAACGCTGTCAAGCCCGCAAGAAATAAATGCTCAAATATCACATTGCTGCTCATTCACATTTCTAAATTTATTACAACAGTTACAACATTTATTTTTAAAGAAAAAATACAAAGTTTTACAATTAATGAAATGATACAATGGCTATCTATTTCTAGGTTGTCTTCAGCATACCCAAGTTCTCCCAGTGCTAAGAGTGATCGCGGCTAAACCTGAAAAATGTTGGTTATCCAGTCAGGATTGGAACAAGTACACAAACCAACGGCAGTGCAAAACACAATAGAATTATCAAGACATGAAAATAGCATATGGAATATGAAAGCTAGTAAGAAAACTGATGACATAGCACGATAGCGAAGTAAACAAGGAAAAACTAATAAAAGACATCTATCTATCTAGGTGGTGTGAAATATCCGTTTCAACATGTGGACGGCTAGGGGGTAAATAAGGCACACTGCACGTGTCGTGCGCAGCGGCTAGCATTCACGAGAGACACTGGGATAGTTCTGGGTAGTCCACATGTTTACTAAGATATTTCCTCTCCCGACTACTCCGCGTGACGAGCGTGTCAACAAGCAGCAAGATATATGTATAGACATGAAATGAAAAGACTACTATGAATCGGAAAGCAATCAGAAAGTGCACTTGCCTGAGGTCCTTAGCTGGTAAAACAAACCATCATGTTGGGTCCAGCATAGTCCAGTTAGCCTGGGGTGGTGTGGTGATCTGACATGTCCCGTTTAGTCCATTAGCCAACTACGTCATGAATAAATCCAAATTCACAAAGGAAAGTTATGACTTAATTAGTCATGACCAAGGACTACCTAAACTAGAAGGGACTTTGATCTAGAAGAAGGAATTTCTTAACGAGAAAATATATAATTTATTTATAAAAGTATTTATAACTTTTTAGATATTTTTACAGTTATGTATAAACTTGTTTAAAATATCATCTATATAAAACCCAAATATTGTACATGCATATATATTGCCTGAGATTATTTACAACAAATCTAAGCCCATATATTAAACTATTTAAACCCTTTTAAAACCTAAAATTTTGCAACCAATTATAAAATAATTTATATATATATGAACCAATTTGAAGAAAATATTTAAACCTTCAAATAAAACCCCAAAGTAAATATAACATAATTCATTACAAATGCCCAAACCATTTTTTATATACCTAGAAACTATTTTTTTATACATATATTAAAATAATAAATTTTAATAAAACTAATGGTAACATAGCAGTACTAATGACTATATCAACTAAATTAATATACTGATGTAATAAGATAATAATATTAGTAATTAATGTACAGTACATATATGTATATAATACTATGCCTAGTATATTATAACATTACTAAACAAATGTACACAGTGCCACAACATGAGTTTGCTATTGCTTACTACCACACGAGGGAAGAACTGGAGAGGGCATACCGGGGACGACGACTCACTGTCGTGGCGGCGAGGGCTCGAGGATGGTCCGGGGGTTGGCGTCGGCATGCGGCTAGTTCCGGCGTCGGCGCACCGGGAGGGGCAAGGCGCAGGTGTTGGAGGCTGAGGGTGACACCGAAGATGTCGACGAGGTGGGTGAGATCGGCAACGCCAGCCTGGTGCGGCACAGACCGATCGGAAAGACGGGATGGTCGTGCGGCGGCTCGCCGAGCCTAGGCGCCGCTGCCGGTGGTTCACGAGGGTCGACAGGACGTAGCGCTCGCCGAAGAACTCACGTGGAGGTCCCGGCGTCCCATACTGGCCTCTCGACATCCACGTAGAAGGAGGCGGATGGATGATGGTGAGGAAGGACTTGACGCAGTAGTCGGGAAGGTCGACGCCGTTCTCCTTGAGGTTTCGATCGAACTCGACGGCGTCGGAGTTCGTCCGGCAATGAGGCGATCCCGTCGTTCCTCTAGAGAGTAGGACGGACATCGGCGTGTTCACAAGAATGTCTTGGCGAGGCTGGTGGGTGATGGTCGGGGCGTCGCCGGTTAGGGTGGTGTAGGTTTGAAGAAGAAGATGAAGGAGGTGGAATTTAGGTTGGCGCAGTTTACGGCTACTGCTGATAGGAGGGTGGAAGAGTTATTATATAGGAGGTGTTAGGTTTTGTATATAAGGGCTTGGGTTGTTTGCCCAGCCAATATAGGGATTATGGGCTTGGGCCTACGAAGCTTACACTCTTATCTATATATACACACTCAAGGAGAGGAAAGGAAGCGTATGGTTGTTGATTGGGTTGCGTTTATTTGAGGAGGGCTTTGGTTTTGGATTGGCCCAAACAAAGGAGTGCTTGCCAAAAACCTCAGGATCTTAATTAAAATAATTAGGTTTCGCCTATAACTTACAAAAATACAGTATACCAAGTACATTATCCTCCTCATTTGATCTATCAAAGCCATATTTGGCACATCTACCAGCTTTACTTATGGTAAATAAAGTAGGAAAAGTAATTGTATATGTATATATATATTACACCTTGATATAACAAATATAGCATAATCAATAATAATGATAATAATATATAATAATAACCTTAATAAAATAATGATAAATATAACAAAATTCAATAAAATAATAATGGTATGTATATACCATTATTCGCAGTCTAATCCTCCCAAAATGTACAAGGACTCATTTTATGCAAAAGTCGCTGAATATCACTAAAAACAGTATTTATAATATTTAAATTACGAGTACTTAGAAATACTCATTAAATTATTAAATGGAATACAACTCACTCCTACCCCATTATGTCAACACGTATGTCACAAGCTGTATCGCATAACTGCATGGGCTTGGGTCCTGGTCAAGTCCAGACTGGTTTGGTACAACCGGGTCTTCTACAAGTCAATAAACCCTAATAATAAATAATTAAATTATTTATAGAAGTCCAGTCGTAACTTGGCCTGGTTTTTCTAGTTAGGACATCATTATGGCTCGATCTTTCCCTACCATGGCTAAACTCTAGTCAAGGCACGTCACTGCACTATTTGTGCCATGATTCCTAGTCGTCTGGTACTCCAACTCCTAATCATGACTAAATCATTATCGTAATAATAACTAGATTATTATTTATAATAATCTAAATTCACCATTAAAATAAAATAAATAAAATAAAAATATTTCAAATTTTTCGGGAAGGGGAGCTACAGACACGCCCTTGATATTAAATGTTTCCAAGAATCGCAATATTACACATGAATTGTTGACTAACTTGGTTTACTTTGGACAGGGAAGGCCGGACGGTAAGTATGGGTAAGTCGTGCATGTATTTCCATGCGACACTTGAATTTGACAACACGGAATAGGTTATGACATATGCCATAAAATTGATCCTAAGACAAGATTAGAAAGACAATGAATGATAGAGATGCACAAAAGTAAACGGAACGTGTTTGGTAATGATAGCATTGTGGGCGAGCTAGCCTCCCCACCAGTGCATAACAATGTACTGATAACCCCACAGTCTGCTTGCAGGAAGCAGGAAACGTCGGCGGGTGCGGAGATTCCATCGAACGTGCTAGGGCGCGGAGCCAACTCTGGAGCCTTGGAACGTTGCCAGGAGCTGAAGCACCCTATACAGGGCATAATGTATCGGAACATCGCCATGAATCATTCCATCTTGTAAGCCACTTGGCACGCCTTTTATGTTTCAGAGAGAGAGAGCTTGAGCGATTTGTAATATCGGCTTAGCGTCGCTTGTAAACTTCTTGAATATCAATAAAGAATTGAATTTGCTTCAATTTGTGTTCATTTACTTTCCGCTGCAAATGGGGACACTCTGTGCGACTCTGTGGCCTAGCTCAAATCGGTCGTTTCTGGACTTGGCCTTGCACGGGCGCAACCTAGGCCCGTGCGGCATCACGCCTTAGCGAGGACGATCGCTCCTACGGGAGCGGGGCATGACAGATTGGTATCAGAGCACGGCTTTACTTCCTTGGACTTCATTTCGATTTTCTCAGTTTTGAAAGCTCGATTTTGAAACAAAAGAAGTGTATGCTCTCTCTCGTTGTGCCTTGGGATGTTCCATACAATAAGTCTAATATTTTCAAAAGCTCGTACGGGTACTCGGTTGGATGGGATCGATAGACGAAAGGCCTTTGTGCCGAACGGTGTCAACTTGTCTTGAATGAAAACACGTGCTGAAAGTTAACATGTCGCGTGCATGCCTAACTAGTCCTACGATGACCCTAGCAATTGAGCGTGCAAACTCGGAATGTAGTCCGCACGAGATGGTTATGTGGCACAACTTAGTCCGCGTGTCGCGCACCTCGACTTTTGGGTGCAATCGGGTTGCGAGCGATATCAAGTATCGCTCGATCGAGAATGGAGATACACTTTGAGTGTCTATCGATAGGAACGCTATCGAGTTAACGCTTAGGCGTACCCAAAAGATTGGCTTGGATTTTGAGAATTAGTGCGAACGACTTAGTACGTCGAGGCGACGTGAGCGATTACGCTAGAGATTCGTCGAACGAATCTGAAGGATGTCTTAGAGCATGACACGAACGTGATTGAGGACTAGATCGTATGGCTCGAACCCTGAGTGGTGTATGGACGTCATAGAAATCGTTCGAGCGAGACTAAAGGATTTACGGATCGTACGAGTATGTCGGCAAGCGATGTGATCGCACAAAGCCTTAGAGCGCGTCACGCTTAGTTGATCGTGACTTCGAATGTCCCGAACGAGATATCGTTCGGACAACTTGTGAATGGGCAACGCATGTTAGAAAATGATTCAGAACAATGAATGAAAGTGAATGGTCTTGATCGAGGAAACTTAGAGGATCGCGCGTACGATTTGGGATTGATTCAAATGAAATGTGACTTGAGTTTTGAACAATGACCTTGAAACGAGCTTGAGGAATAGCGATCGAACTTGATCTTGAATATCGAGGAAATTATGGATGATCCAACTCGGACAATAGCATCAGTCGTACGACTCGAAATTGGTTGCAAAGGAAGATCGTCAGGTTACGCATATCGTCGATGGTATTGAGGCGTATCAAAGATCGATATGGTGATTCATACGACGGGAGTGATTGAACTTGGATGGCATGGCAATTTGATTGCTTCGACTTGTGGTTTGACGCGAAGGTGGACTCGAGATTGAATTTGTGTGTTTGAAGAGTTGAACTTGAGGATCGAGTAGGTCCAATCCGCGTACCGAGAATGGGTTAGTATAAAACTCAAACAAGAGTTACGCCCCGATGAGAATGATTATTCCGCGGGAGCGTTGCATGGTGATTCATGAACCGCCGTGGATAATCGGACTCGCGTGAGATTGGGGCACAATGTATTGTCGAGCTAGACGACCTCGTGATCGAATACACGAATTAGTTAGAGTTGGTGATTTGAATGGATTCGAATACGCACAACGAATGCATTAATGCGAATAGGTGACCGTGCTCGATGTTTAGAAATCTGAGTAACGCAAGCTTGGGTAGAAACTCCCGTACAAACGAACAAATGGTTTAACCATAGGATTTGGGGCGAGCGCCGTGCAACGACCTTGTACGATGAGCCATGGACATGACTTGTAACTATGACCCTGTGAGCTGACCTAGCGGATAGGCGGACGACCCTATGCCGAGTGATTGAACCTGTGCGATTGACATTACAGTATCGTCCGGACGGACGATAGACTTGGGGCAGCAAGACTTAGAGTAGGACGGAGAACAGGGAGTGTGCGTGAACGACGATGAGAATGGCCCTAAACAAAGCGAATGATAGGAATGGATGATGCACAAATAAAAGTTGGGATAACGAATTGAATCATTGACTGGAAGACGTACTCGGTGATAGTGCGATACTTGATCTTGAATCGGACGAAAATTTCTTAGACTTGGTCGACCCCGCTAAGAAGAAATCGTATTGATTTCGTTGACAAGAGCGCTTGATAAGCGAACCGGATCATCTCGAGGACCGAGATAAACGATAGTGAGATACACATGAGTTCGGTTTTAAATCGAAGTTAGCAAAACGATCGACAAATCGAAACTATCACGAGTAGCTTGTCCGACTTTGCTAATCGCTAAGCTTGGTTGAAATATACGTATTCGGGGGACGCCTTGAATATGTGCACGATCCAAACTCAGCGATATGATGAACTCGAATGCAGATGCAAGTGGGTGTTGCGATGCACATGAGCGAGTAAGTGAGTTTGCCTCAGATTACGTCTCTCGAATTTGATAAATTAAAACGCACCATGTGCGACTGCTTCAATCCCATGATACGTCGAAATAGCAACCAGTCGAAGAAACGAGACGATTGAATAAGAACCATCAACCCTGAAATGAATGAAAAGCCATTTAATAAAAATCGACCAAACGTATGCGACACGGAACTTGGAAAGGTACTGAGCATTGTTCGATGCCATCGAACGATAGAGCCGTTCGATAGAATTGTCTATAAAACACGATGACACGAGTTAAGGAATAGTAGGATGACCTGCACTCAGGAAGTCTCGAGGACGAGACTTATTTTGAGTGGTGTATTATGTAGTGACCCGCTCCGCCCTAGCGGAACGCCGATTCAAACGGCAAGTGCAACGACTCAAACGAGCCGTCGACCCAAAGAGTTGGCATCGACCTGAAGAAGAATCGATGCAAGGCTTACATTGGCCCGCCGAAGATGAATCCAGACTTAGACTATCAAAGGCGCGCTCGGAGTATCGCTCGGCCGATGCAAACATCGCTAAGGTGGGTGGCTCCGATGAACCCGTCTGTGCTTAGCCTAGACACATAATAATACGGACACTATCACTAAAATCGCTAGGCGATAACACCCCGCATGCTAATAAATGACTCAACTCACCTAGCTAAGGGAATAATCCCATCTTGTATGCTTGTATAGAATATGGAAAAGAACATGGAAAATACGAGAACTCTCGTACCGCGCTCCATGCTCGTGCTAAGGCACAAGCTTGCGTTCAACAATGAAACAATGAATGGTTTACAACAATGAAACGGGAAGACTATCAACATAGTCGTTCCGAGTAGAGTTTAGCAACATTGAAAGGCTATGGGATCAATGGGTCGCCAAGGTGACTCCCGCACAGGGAGTTGCAAAATGTATGAATGAATGAATGAACGAATATGTGAAAGAACCAATGAACGAACGAACAAGTGAAAGAAAGAAAGAATGAATAAAAGATAAGAAAGAAAAGAATGGTTAGCGACAGGTGTGACGGGCACGTGCAACGGGGCTCGCTACCCGTGCTGCACGGACGCCAACCTGGTCGATAACGTAAGAAGGCTAAGGGTTAGCCTACGGCTCAGAGACAGCCGTTATGTTAAAAAGACAAGTTACTACGAAATGGTCGTGGACAAACGGTACGAGCGAGGGGTAGCGTATGCGGTGCCGTAAAGAAAAAGGGATTCCGCGGCATGGTCAAAGTGTGAAGGACTTGCCGGTCCGGACGGAATCAAAAGGGGCTTACGGGCTGCCTGGGGGGGGCTTGGCTACCCGGGAGACGTAAGTGCGAGGTATTTCAAGACACTATCAACGTGTACCAGCCGCACGCTCTGAATAGTTGCGAAATACCAAGGGGTAAAGGGTCCAAAATGGCTTGTGGTGCCAGCGACCGGTGCATATAGAGTTAAGTGGGCTTTGCTGGTGGCAATCCACGTGCAAGTCCTTGTATTGAAATCAAAGTAGTCTAAGTTAACTAAATGAAGTGCCTCCTGAACGGGCTTGAATATAACACACCAGATAATCGAAAGTACTTTAGCAAAGGAGTTAGAAAATACGCCAACAGCGCGCTAGAAACCGAGGCAGAGACACGCCCTTGATATTAAACGTTTCCAAGAATCGTAATATTACACATGAATTGTTGACTAACTTGGTTTACTTTGGACAGGGAAGGCCGGACGGTAAGTATGGGTAAGTCGTGCATGTATTTCCATGCGACACTTGAATTTGACAACACGGGATAGGTTATGACATATGCCATGAAATTGATCCTAAGACAAGATTAGAAAGACAATGAATGATAGAGATGCACAAAAGTAAACGGAACGTGTTTGGTAATGATAGCATTGTGGGCGAGCTAGCCTCCCCACCAGTGCATAACAATGTACTGATAACCCCACAGTCTGCTTGTAGGAAGCAGGAAACGTTGGCGGGTACGGAGCTTCCATCGAACGTGCTAGGGCGCGGAGCCAACTCTGGAGCCTTGGAACATTGCCAGGAGCTAAAGCACCCTATACAGGGCATAATGTATCGGAACATCGCCATGAATCATTCCATCTTGTAAGCCACTTGGCACGCCTTTTATGTTTCAGAGAGAGAGCTTGAGCGATTTGTAATATCGGCTTAGCGCCGCTTGTAAACTTCTTGAATATCAATAAAGAGTTGAATTTGCTTCAATTTGTGTTCATTTACTTTCCGCTGCAAATGGGGACACTCTGTGCGACTCTGTGGCCTAGCTCAAATCGACCGTTTCTGGACTTGGCCTTGCACGGGCGCAACCTAGGCCCGTGCGGCATCACGCCTTAGCGAGGACGATCGCTCCTACGGGAGCGGGGCCTGACAGTGGCGGTGGGGGGGCCCGCCACCCCACTTGGCGCACTGGGGGGGGTTTGGGGCTGACACATTAGAGGGGTGGGTGCCACTTGCCGCTTGGACAAGGAAAAGGGAGGGGGGAGGCCGCCAAGTAGGGTGGCGGTGGGGGGGGGCACCCACTTGGCGGGGTGTTGTGTGGAGACACAAAGTCACAGTCAACCAAATATTGACAATATTGACTAAATAATATCTGTAATAATTCAATACGACACACGACGTCTGCATTAAGCTCAAGACAGAAGACAGCTCAGCTTCCGTGTCTCAGTTGATTCGAGTCTGTATTTTACACTTTCTTTGAGTCTAGACTAATGTAATCTGAGTCTTGCTGAGCTCTTGAAACTTAGACTATAGCCTACCCAAAAATCCCAAGCTCCACCAAACCAGAAATTTCCAAATGGTCCTCTTTGAACCACTCTGTGCTCTGGAGACAGAGTTCGGGCCGAACTCTGCCTCCACACAGAGTTCGGGCCGAACTCTGTCCCCTAGAAATCAGGAACCCTAATTTTAGGGTTAGCTGGTTGCTAGTTGTCCAACGGCCAAATATTTGAATTTTCCTACCCGAATTCTGGCCGAATTCTGCCTATAAAAATACTATAAATAGGGCATGAATTCTCTCATTCCAATCCATCCAATCTTCTCTTCTCTTCTCTCTTATAAGCTCAAATAAGCCATATCCTTCCCATCTACTAGCCACAAGCCTCCTAAGTCTCGAGTGCTCAGCATCTCTCAGTTAGGATTCTTGTGCAAGAGTCGAAGAAGTCGCTTGGACAATTCCAAGCAAATCGCCACTGCGATCCTCTGTTAGAAGTTGACGTGCTCTTCTGAAGTAAAAGCACGGGTTGTAAACTACTATTTCACAAATAGTGGATTTAATCCTGAGCTAGAGTTCTCAGGCCTGGACTAGTCCTCCACGAGGGAAACCAGGTTAAAATTGCTGTGTTTGCGTATGCTCTTTTGCTCTCTATTTATTTTTCGCACTTTACTCTGATTATTTATTATTGGTGAAAGAGTTATTTTTAATTGGCTATTTTTCTATATAAACTCTATTCACCCCCCTCTAGAGTTGCCAAACTGTTCTTCAATTGGTATCAGAGCTCTGTTCTCTTTACAAGGACTAACATCCTAAGAGCTGATCCATGGCAACCACACAATCCTTGATTTCCAATCATGGTGAAGGTCAGTCCACTCATAGGCCTCCCCTATTTGATGGGACTAACTACACATATTGGAAAACAAGGATGAGCTTCTATCTTAAGTCTCTAGACTTTGACCTGTGGACTGTCGTCACTGACGGTTACAAAAAGCTCGCCAGGATAGTTGTCGATGGTGACCTCATTGAGAAACCACACGACAAATATTTTGTCGAGGAGAAGAAACAGGCAAGTCTAGATGCTAGGGCTATTAATGCTTTATTCTGTGCTATAGACAGGAATGAGTTCAACAGGGTCTCTACATGCACCACTGCTCATGAAGTATGGAGACTTCTAGAAGTGACGCATGAAGGAACCACACAGGTCAAGGAATCCAAAATAAGCCGTCTCACTCAAGAATACGAAGTCTTCAAGATGAAGCCAAATGAGACGATCACTCAAATGTTCACAAGATTCCTCGACATCATCAATCCTCTATCCTCGCTTGGAAAGCAGTACTCAAACCACGAGAAGATTCATAAGTTGCTCAGAGGGTTACCAAAGATTTGGAACCCTAAGGTGACTGCCATCATAGAAGGAAATGATCTCACAATAATGTCAATGGAGACCTTGATGGGTAAGCTCATGACTCACGAGCTTGACCTCAAGGACTTCGAAGAGCCTGCACCGAAGACCAGGGAGATCGCACTCAAAGCTCATCAGCGAAGGGCTAATCACGATGAGACCGAAGAAGATAACTCGGATGATGAAGACCAAGCTCTCATGGTTCGCAACTTCAGGAAATTCCTTTGCTTCAATCGAAGAAAGAAGGAATCACAAGAAGACGATGAAGAAGAACCAACTTGTTACGGTTGCAAGAAGACTGGACATGTCCGAAAAGACTGCCCATTCCTGAAGAAGAGCAACCGCTATGAGAAGCCATACAAAAAGAACTCATCAAAAAAATATGCCAACACAGGCATTTGGCATGAAAGTGAAGCGAGTGACTCCGAGGAAGAAAAGGACTCTCCTCAAGATACAACAAATGTGTGCCTAATGGCAACTTCCAACAAGGTATCTAACGAAACTCTAGATGACTTCTCTTTTGATGAACTTGGCGATGCTTTCACTGATTTACTCGATGATCACAAAAAGGTCATCGGTAAATACAAACATGCCAAGGACAAAATCAAAAGTCTTGAAGATGAGATACAAAGAATTTCTTTACTTCTTGATAATGTTAGAAATACGACACCCACTAATGACACTGATGAAGTATCCAAGCTTAAATTAGGCTTACATGACGCTGAAGCACGTATTGAGCAACAAACTCAAGAAATCACTACACTCAACACGTTGCTTGCTGAAGAAAAGAGTAGACACAAGATTTCCATGACTAAGATATATGGCTTAAATATTAAGGTTGATGAACTGCAAGCTGTTTCTAAAAGATTAGAAACCAAATTGGGTAAACAGGTTGTTCAACCTCAAACCCAATCACATGGGCACAACACCACTCATGCTAGTCAACCACGTCATTCTCATGCAGCACATAACCATGCATTTATATACACAAACTTTCACAAACCACATGCACGTAAGAATAATTCTCACTCAGTACACAATCA
Source organism: Iris pallida (assembly GCA_029216955.1). Classification (NCBI taxonomy): domain Eukaryota; kingdom Viridiplantae; phylum Streptophyta; class Magnoliopsida; order Asparagales; family Iridaceae; genus Iris; species Iris pallida. Next base: position 44,721,922 of record JANAVB010006599.1, read on the forward strand.
TCATGCACAAAGACACAATCAACATCACTCCACACATAGGAATCATCATGCCATGCCATATAGACAAGATCATCATGCAATGCAATATAGACAAGATCATCATATGCCATATAGACAAAATCATCATGCCATGCCATATAGACAATATCAGCATGTCACACATCATAGACAATACCATCATGATGTACCTCATAGACACCATCACCATGCCACTCATTCTATGCATAATCATCATCACCATGCTAACTCTTCACATCATGTCCATCCTCATCCTGTTGCTTATAGATATTATTCTCATGCTCCTAGTATAAATAAGAATGCTATCTGTACTTACTGTGGATCACATGGACACATCTCACCACAGTACAAAGTTAGAAGACTTGTAGATAAAAAGATATATGCTTGGTTTCCAAAGACTAACTTTTCAGGACCCTCAAGAACTCGGGTACCAAAGGTCACATCTACTCTTGATGTAGGTGGACCTTCCCTCCTCAACTGAAAGTAAGTGGATTCTCGATAGTGGATGCTCGCGACATATGACGGAAGACGCAAATCTTTTTGCATCACTATCGATGAAGAGAGAAGGATATGTATCCTTCGGTAACAATCTCAAAGGGCACATAATAGGTAATGGTATCATTGGTCATCCTCCTTCTCCTGTAATAAAGGATATCTGCCTAGTGACCGAGTTAAAGCATAACCTGCTCAGCATTAGTCATCTTGCTGATCATGGATATGATATTAACTTTGGACAAAACAGTTGCTATATCTATGATAGGTCAACAGGAGACATTGCTTTTGAAGGAAAAAGAGAGGACAACATATATATTTTTTTATCTTTCTATAAATACTAACAATGCAGGTAGATGTCTATATGCCCACAAAGACGAACGACTACTTTGGCACCAGTGTCTTGGTTATGCCAACATGGATGCTATATCCAGGCTGTCTACCAAGAAGCTAGTGAGAGGATTGCCTGACATCACATTCAAAAAGGACACGGTATGTGCCGAATGTGAACTAAACAAGGCAACTAAATCCTCATTTCATTCCATCAACTCTGTAAGTACTACTAGACCCTTGCAACTACTTCATATGGATTTATTTGGTCCTAGTAGAATAGCTAACCTTGGTGGCAAACTTTATGCATTTGTTATTGTTGATGATTTTTTGAGATTTACTTGGGTTTTTTTTTCTCGCTAATAAGAGCGATGCTATTTCTGTTTTCAAAGTTTTTGTAAAGAGAGTTCAAAACGAAAAAGGCTACATGATTACTCGAATCCGAAGTGATCATGGAGGCGAATTCGTAAATTATAATTTTGAAATTTTTTGTAATGCAAATGGTTTTGATCATAAATTTTCTTGTCCTAGAACTCCTCAACAAAATGGTGTTGTGGAGCGGAAGAATAGAACTCTCGGCGATATGGCCAGAGTCATGTTGAATAAATTTTTACTTCCGAAATACTTTTGGGCAGAAGCTGCCAGTACAGCATGCCACATTTTGAATAGGGTGCTGATTCGTCCCATTACGAAGAAAATACCCTATGAGCTTTGGTTTGGGAGAACCCCCAATGTTTCTTATTTTAAAGTTTTTGGTTGTAGATGTTTTATCCTTAACACCAAAGACAACTTAGGCAAATTTGATGCCAAAGCTGACGATGGTATCTTTCTTGGTTATGCCGCCAAGAGTAAGGGATATAGAGTTTTTAATAAACGCTCACTTATTGTGGAAGAGTCAACAAATATGACTTTTGATGAAGATAACAGTGCAGTAAGTACTCTTGATGATGACATTGAGCCATCAACTTCTACTCCAATGAATACTTCAACCGAAACTGGTTCTCTGGAGGGTTTGCCTAAGAAATTCTCTTTCAAACCTTCTCATCCAGAAAATTTAGTTATAGGAGAAGTTTCACGTGGAGTAACTACTAGATCATCACTAAGAGACTCCGTTGCTAGCACTGCCTTCATTTCACAAGTAGAGCCTAAAAATATTTCTGAAGCTTTTAATGATGAATTTTGGATTTCTGCTATGCAAGAAGAACTCAACCAATTCGAGAGAAGCCAAGTATGGGAACTCGTTCCTAAACCGGTTAATCACTCGATAATTGGTACTAAATGGGTTTTTAGAAACAAAGTAAATGAAGATGGTTCAGTCACACGTAACAAAGCTCGTCTAGTAGCTCAAGGATACAACCAAGAGGAAGGTATCGACTACGATGAGACGTATGCTCCTGTTGCTAGACTAGAATCCATTCGGATGCTTTATGCTTTTGCTAATTTTCAAAACTTTAAATTATTTCAAATGGATGTGAAAAGTGCTTTCTTGAATGGTTTTATTAAGGAGAAAGTTTATGTGAAACAACCTCCTGGCTTTGAAAATCACAAATTTCCCGACCACGTGTTCAAGCTAAAGAAAGCACTTTATGGCCTCAAACAAGCCCCCAGAGCTTGGTATGAAAGGCTAAGTAGCTTCTTACTTGAGAAAGGTTTTTCAAAAGGGAAAATTGACACTACACTGTTTATAAAATCTTTTAAAGACACTATTCTGTTGATTCAAATATATGTTGATGATATCATTTTTGGCTCTACTGATGAAACCCTCTGTCAAGAATTTGCCAAGTGTATGCAGACGGAATTTGAGATGAGCATGATGGGAGAGCTCAACTACTTTCTTGGCCTGCAAGTGAAACAAATGGCTAATGGAACTTTCATCTGTCAATCGAAGTATACCAAGGACATGCTGAAGAAGTTCGATCTTGACAACGTCAAACCAATCAGCACTCCAATGGCTACTTCAACCAAACTCGAACCAGATGAGAGCGGCAAACCTGTTGATCAACGTAAGTATCGAGGTATGATAGGCAGCTTACTTTATTTAACTGCTAGTCGTCCCGATATCATGTTTAGTGTTTGCCTATGTGCTAGATATCAAGCTAATCCTAAGGAATCACACATGACCGCGGTTAAGCGTATCTTTCGATACCTTAAGGGTACGGTTACAGTGGGCCTATGGTATCCCAAGTCCACATCATTTAACCTTATTGGTTACTCTGATGCTGACTTCGCTGGATGCAAGGTCGACCGTAAAAGTACGAGCGGCACGTGTCATTTATTAGGAAAGGCTTTAGTCTCCTAGTTTAGCAAGAAGCAGAACTCTGTCGCACTATCCACAACAGAAGCTGAATACATAGCAACTGGGCATTGTTGTGCACAAATTCTGTGGATGAAGCAAACCCTTGAAGACTATAAGTTATCTTTCATGCATATTCCTATATTCTGTGACAATACTAGTGCCATTAATTTGACTAAGAACCCTGTCTGCCACTCACGCACTAAACACATTGAGATTAGACACCACTTTTTGCGTGATCATCAGCAAAACGGCACGATTAACTTAAAATTTATTGACACTGATCATCAGCTAGCAGACTTCTTTACTAAGCCTTTATCCAAAGAGCGCTTCAATTTCCTTTGTCGTGAACTTAGAATTTTAGATGAAGCGGTCATAAATTGAAACTCACCTGCGTAAATATCGAGTATAGTATAATTCTTTTACGATGAATTTGGTATGGGTACAAGCCGAAAGGGTCCTTCTGACAACAAGGCGTAAAAGCCTAAGCGACACGGTGCACTAGTCCTCAGGACTACCGCTAGCTGGGATTCGGCCCCTGCAGCTAACCCATGGCAAATTTAAACTATTGAATTATATTATATTTCCTTGTTTATTATATGGTTTGTTTTGATTTATTATTGCCTATTTACTAATTTCTAAGTTCATTCTGATATTAGTCTACCTCTCTATCTATCTGATTGATTTCATCAAGCTTTTATCCTCATTTCTAACTCTTTTTCACCACTTAACCATTCTCTCTAATTTTTGGCCTGACTTATGTTCTGGGACATGAACCCAGAACTCGGGCCGAACTCTGCCCCTACAAGAGTTCGGGCCGAGTTCGATCCCATTGTTCCAGCGTCGGGGACAGCCTCCGCCGTTTGATCATTTTAGATTGTACGGTTCAGATTCCCTCCGACCAAAGAAAACTCTTTCTTTATTTTCGGGTTTTCATCTCTCTCCTTCATTCTTTCCTTCTTCTCCACCTCTCCAAACTTTCTCCTACAAACCCTAACCCTAGTTTTCTATCTAGTGTGCTCCATTCCTTCTCAAAATCAAGGGAAAGGGGTTTATCATTATTCTCTTCCACTGTTGGTTGTTGATTTCAGGTATATCCCCTTCTTTCTCTCCATTTCAAGTTCTCTATTTTCTTGCAAATGGCTCCTCGCTTGCCCAATCGTGGGAAAAGGACTCGAACTGAGGGAGCTTCCTCTTCGAATCCTCCTCCTCCAATTGAGCAAGTAGTTGAACAATAACCCATTCATCCGTTGTTCAACCCGCCTTGTCCCCATGATCCGAATACATATGACGAACGATTATTTGTGTCGCTAGACGCGTCTAATGCGTGGTTTAGCGACTTTCGGACTCGTCCGGTGTTCGGGGGACATCCGATAAATTTTACAATCTTTTCTCAATATGAATCATTGTTTCGTGATCTATGTTTGGATGAGTTAGTTGCCTCAAACTTTGTCATTTACCGTAGCGCCATCCAAATGTTTTATTGCAATTTAACTTTCGATGCAACCCACATCTATTCCCGGGTTGCCGGTATTGACATTGCTTTCAATGATTCTGAGTTGGGGGATTTTTTTGATCTTCTTAATCTCGATGCTTGGGATAAACTTGTGGAAGCTCGTCAATTTCAATTTGTTGGCGATACTTCTCTTGAAGTTTTCAAGGAGGAATTATGTGCTCCTAACATAAGTCCTCGTAAACTTATGGCCAAGCACCTCAACCCATATTTCTATGAACTTCATCGAATCATTTTTAACACTATCTTGCCAAAAGCTGGCTCCACTGATGAAGTTACCTACTTTGAGATATCTGCTTTGTATCACCTTCATTATCGTATCCCCTTCAATCTTCCTAGGACAATGATGGACTGGATGATAAATGGTAGGAAGAAACCAAGAGCATTGGTTTATCCTTTATATCTTCCTATGGTTTTTTGTGCGTTCATTATTCCTATTCACGACTGTCAGTTCTTGCATGCTCCTGCTTTTCTGTCCAAGGCACGACGTACTCAGGCAGTCGTCGCCTCTCCTGAGGCTTCTGAGCATTCTGATGATGAGGAGCCTGACTCCCCTCCACTCGGTCAGGATGCACCTCCTCCACCTGCCACTCTTGAGTCTATTCAGACTATGCTCCGGGATCGTTTTGCTCTTGAGGACGATCGCTGGACACAGCTGGACTATCGTACTACTCTGCAGATGAGTGCCCTCGGCAACTCTCTGCATGATATACGGTATTCCCTGTCTCGTCATCTGCACATTCCCATGGAGCGGGATCCAGCGCGCGCGGGCCATCGCATTGATGATCCGTGGGTCATGCGTTACATGGATCCAGATGATGCTTTTGTGGACCCCAGTCGCTCCTTCCCTGGTCACTCAGACACTCCTGGACCATCTCGTGCTCCGTGATGGAGATTGGCTACTATCTGCCGCTGCTGCTAATGATGATGCATTTTGATTTCTAGTTATTTAGTTTTTATGTACTTGGATGTTCTAAAACTCTGGTTGTGTGTTTGACATTTGGTTATGCACTTTATGCTTATCGTAGTTTTATATGTTATGCTAGTGACTCATTTTGTTTATTTATATACTGTTTCTTCTCTGCTTGGTGTGGTTGCATTCCTATTATTGTCTACTGCGTTTCCATGTTCCTCTGCAGTCTATATTGCTAAATGCCAAAAGGGGGAGAACTATGTATATTCTGGCTGGATATATTTGGTATCATATCTTTCGCTTTCGTATATCTGTGCTTGTTTGTGCTTTTTGGAGATATTATACAGGTTCAATGCATTATTTACGGGGGAGCTATTTCTTCTAGCTCAGCACCGTTCACTGATCACGGGGGAGCTCTTATTTCTAGCTCGGCATCGATTATGGGGGAGCTATGTTGCTATAATCAACTGTGTCCAGGTATGAATGTTGAATATACATATATTATTTTGTCAATTATCAATATGGGGGAGATTGTTGATACAAAGTCACAGTCAACCAAATATTGACAATATTGACTAAATAATATCTATAATAATTCAATACGACACACGACGTCTGCATTAAGCTCAAGACAGAAGACAGCTCAGCTTCCGTGTCTCAGTTGATTCGAGTCTGTATTTTACACTTTCTTTGAGTCTAGACTAATGTAATCTGAGTCATGCTGAGCTCTTGAAACTTAGACTATAGCCTACCCAAAAATCCTAAGCTCCACCAAACCAGAAATTCCCAAATGGTCCTCTTTGAACCACTTTGTGCTCTGGAGACAGAGTTCGGGCCGAACTCTGCCTCCACACAGAGTTCGGGCCGAACTCTGCCTCCACACAGAGTTCGGGCCGAACTCTGTCCCCTAGAAATCAGGAACCCTAATTTTAGGGTTAGCTGGTTGCTAGTTGTCCAACGGCCAAATATTTGAATTTTTCTACCCGAATTCTGGCCGAATTCTGCCTATAAAAACACTATAAATAGGGCATGAATTCTCTCATTCCAATCCATCCAATCTTCTCTTCTCTTCTCTCTTATAAGCTCAAATAAGCCATATCCTTCCCATCTACTAGCCACAAGCCTCCTAAGTCTCGAGTGCTCAGCATCTCTCAGTTAGGATTCTTGTGCAAGAGTCGAAGAAGTCGCTTGGACAATTCCAAGCAAATTGCCACTGCGATCCTCTGTTAGAAGTTGACGTGCTCTTCTGAAGTAAAGGCACGGGTTGTAAACTACTATTTCACAAATAGTGGATTTAATCCTGAGCTAGAGTTCTCAGGCCTGGACTAGTCCTCCACGAAGGAAACCAGGTTAAAATCGCTGTGTTTGCGTATGCTCTTTTGCTCTCTATTTATTTTCCGCACTTTACTCTGATTATTTATTATTGGTGAAAGAGTTATTTTTAATTGGCTATTTTTCTATATAAACTCTATTCACCCCCCTCTAGAGTTGCCAAACTGTTCTTCATTGTGTACAGAGTGAGAGGGAGGAGAGGGGGAGGGGGTGTTTGGATTTCGGGAGAGAGTGGGGGGGGGGGTAGGAGGAGAGTTAATAGCTGGTGGTGGATACCGGGGAAGAGAGTGAAATAGGGAGAGTTGGGAGACCTTGTTTTGTATGATACTTTGAAAATGTGTTGGAAGACCGTGTTGCTCGTAGACTGTGCACATTTTTCGAGACTGTTCCATCTCCATAATAAAATGCAAGTTTCTTCTCCTTCCTTCTCCTCACTTCACTCCAGCAAGCACATCCGAGAGTTTCTTCCCTCCCAAATATTTCTCCTCCTCCTCTGTGTAACCAACCTTCTCTTTGCAAGCAGAACCTCATTTTCTTTGTGTAAGCAAACAGATTCTCCTCTTAGTTTTTGTTAATATTTTGTAACAAATATGCTTGATATATTTGTAGATTTTTTATTATTTTTTCAGATGGCTAATCAAAACGACGGACGCATTCCGGGTGGACCAACGACTGACAAAATCAGACAGGAACCGGTAAATCACATATCTACACAGATATTTGATGGAAAGGTAAATATTTATATTAAAAAATATATTTGAAAATGTTTGACTTGCTAGTAAGTAATATTTCACATAAACGTAGTTGTAACATAATTTAAATATTTTATTTGTAGTTATATGATCATAGTCTTAAATTACGAACGCGGGAACATGGAAATTGGCGGACTGAGAGAAACTATAGCACATGGTAGTTAAACAGCGCACAGAAGGCTTTGGTGCGCTCATTTGGGTTCCATTATTTAGATGAGATTAAATTTTTAACACATGATGTGCATCTAATTTTAAGTCTTGTTGAGCGATGGTGGCCTGAACGAAACACATTTCAACTACCTGTTGGCGAGATGACTATCACGTTATGGGATGTGGCAAATATATTAGGGTTACCTACTACAGGGGATCCTATATATTTTGATCCGCAACAGACTCCAGCTAGTCTAATCCGACGTTATTTAGGTATTATGCCTCCATCTGATATGGGAAATGCCAGTTATGTGAAGATAACATGGTTGCGCGGCAACTTTATGGATCTAGATCGCACAATTGACGGCGAGGTAGATGTAGATGAATTGCGGGTATGTATTTTAAAGTAAAATTAATTCATGATTTAATTTATTTTAATATTAATATTTATAAAAAATATAATATTTACAGGTGATTAGTTGCACTAGAGCATATTTGCTCTGTTTATGTGGTGCAGTTCTGTTTCCAGATGCATCGAAAAATCAAATAAATGTGCGACTTCTTCAATTTATGGATAATTTGAAGGAACCCACTCGACATGCCTGGGGTGCTGCCACTTTAGCACATTTATACGGATGTTTGACGGATTATGTGTTTTCAAAACCTAATACCAATATTTGTGGATGTATGTCACTGCTTCAGGTAAACATTAAGTCCTTGAATGTAGATTAATTAGAGCTTTGGTATCATACTATACATTTGTGGCTGTTTTTTGAATTACAGGTTTGGTCGTACGAGCATTTCTATATTGGTAGACCCGTCACTAGCATTATTAGTGATGTTGGAGTCTATCCAGTTGCTTTACGATGGACCATAGATGTAGTGGATCAACAACATTGTCAGTATAAGGCTGTAACACTATATCGTTCTCAATTTGACATACTGGAACATCATGAGGTAATTAATTATTTACCTGTTTAATTCATTTAACTTATGCCATTACTAGACTTTTTGATAGATTGTCATTAAATAGGTTGTATGGATTCCCTACACATTTGGAGATGATGATCCAGACTTGAAGGGTTTGGCGTATGATCTTAGTTTGCATAGATCATATATTATATACGACCGGTACACCATGTACCATCCGGCTGACCGTGTTCTTCGTCAACTTGGGAGGAGACAAACAATTCCCGATGATCCACCTTATATGAGTTACGGTACAGGTAATGCAATTAGTAGAATCCATGGTGTAATTGCATGTTGGAATAGTCGGGAGGAGAATTATAGTGTGAGAAATATGCCCCTAATGGCATCTACGGATGAATGTAAGTTCTAACGTACTACGTGTTTGTCAGAAATAAGTATAAATTGTTTGCTAACAGTTCGTCCATATATTTACAGATGCTGGTACTGTTGCTTATAGGCAATGGTGGGGATGCCCTCGTGTAAGCAACATACATTACGCTTTTGAGGAACAAAGGTTCAAATGTAGAGCCATAGATGATGCTAGTTTGCGTGCTTTTGTCGATGGCGTATCTGAATTGGTATGGCTTCGTTACATGTTTAAAATTACATATTCATATTATTTGGTATGACTTCTAATCGTACAATATATGTTCTACTTGTTGAATGATCTACTACTTCGTATGTATTGCTGTCAATACCTAATATTTCTAGATGATTCCTTTCTCTGTTGATACGGGCCACAGTATTTAACATCTTCGGACAATAATATGTGTCTAGATTTTCAGCAATGTTCCTATTCTTGTCATGAAGTGTTATAATCTTTGCTCTGATACCATCGAGGAGTGTTGTTATTGGTTTATCTCGTAATCTCTTAATCCAGTTGTTAAAACATTCAGCAAGATTAGAAGTATTAATATCTAATCTAGGGCACGGAGCATACGCTGTTATCCAATGTTCAAAACGACGATTTTCATCGTTCACCCCAATAAGCCAATTGTACACCATTACATTCTCGACTTTTATTATTTCAAACAAGATCTCAGCATCTGTTTGATTGCATGATCTAGCAAGCGAGTCTAACAAGTTTTGAAATGTTCTTTCTTTCGCAACTTGTTTCATGTTTTTTTTAAATGTTGTATGCAGAAAAAGTGAGACAATTCTGGAAAGGTTTCACGCATAGCATGTATTAATCCCTTTTGCTTATCAGAAATAAATAAAATTCTACTCCATTCATTAAAATAACTTTCAAATGATGTTCTAAAAGAGTTTAAAAATCAAGACCAAGAATCAGTATTTTTACTTTCAGCAACAGCATAAGCAATAGGATATAACTGATAGTTAGGATCGTGAGCACAAGCAATAAATAAGATACCTTGAAATTTAGATGAAAGAAATGTAGCATCAGTACCAATAACCGGTAAACAGCCCCTTAAAAATCCGTCAATGCACGCCTTAAAACAAATAAAAATTCTTTGAAACCTATTATTTTCAGTAGTTTTAAGAAAACATCTACTACCTGGATTCGTCTCCATAATTCTAAAACCATACTCCTCAAGACTAGCATATGCCTCTATGTAACTACCATTTATTTCAGCTAATGCCATCTCTCTAGCTCTCCAAGCTTTGGAATAAGTAATATGTACACGATGTTCCCTATATATATCTTTAACAATTTATGATGCACTATAAGATTGATTGTCTCTGATTATATCAATTACACATGTTTTCACCCATACAGCGGTAGCTAGTCGATGACGTCCGGTTGTAAGTCCACCTAAACAAGAGTGTCGACTGTCTAATTTAGCAATCTTAACTATTTCACCAGATCCAATCGGTTTGGCATATACTCTCCAATTACAATTCGGTTGATCACAATTATATATAATTCCACGAGCATTATTCATAACATTGGCTGAACAACTAAAATTGTGTTGAATTGCTACATTACTTATAAAACTTCTAAATTTAGAACGACTAGAAAATTCTTTTTCGATAAATAATTCAGAAGTAATTGTATTATTAATATCATCTACCTCATGATCTACATTTTCAATTAAATCATCACTATTTCCATCGTCATCGTCATCTTCAGTATCATCATCATCATTATGGTCATATTCATCAGATGACTGATTTTCTTGTAAAATTGGAAGAGTTGGTTGGGAAGAACTAGCACCCTGACTAACATGCTGGTAATTAGAAAAATATTCACTATTTCTATTATGAAATGCTTGTGATACTTGAATGACAAATATATTTATATATCGTGATTGTGAATTAATCTCAACAACAAAATTCCATGCTTCGTCGCCATCTATTAAAAAACATCTAGAACCAAAAACAGATTTCAAAATAAATTCATAATTAATAGATCAACGTTCGATAATATGATTACGTAAATTTTCAAAAATAATACTCGGATAAGTAGAAAAAATTTGGATTTCTCCACCTTCGTAAACTAAACCGTTTACATTACCTCCATGCGAGCATATTATTCTTAGACTGCGATCCATCAAGAAAAAACAATTGCTGCCGGAGGAGAAAAAATCTTGCTGGAGTGGAAGAATTTGTTACTGGAGAGAAGTTGATGGTGCTGGAGTGGGAGAATTTGTTAGACTCCTGGAGAGATGATATTATTCAAGTGTTGGAGAGAAGTTGATGGTGCTGGAGTGGGAGAATTTGTTAGACTAGTGGAGAGTATGAGTGAATGAGTTGATGTTGCTGGAGTGGGGGAATTTGTTAGACAACTAGAGAGTGAGTGAATGAGTGAATGGAGAGTGAGTGAATGCAATTGTTGAAGATGTATATATTTTTATAGGGATAAATGGGTATCGTAACTAATACCGCCATCTAATTTGGCGGTGAAATTAACGTTGCGAGGACAGTTAACGTTGCTCTGACAAATCTCCCTCTCTCCTCTCTGACAAATTCTCCCTCTAGGCTCTCTGACAAATTCTCCCTCTCTCTATAGCCTCTCTCATCTCTCTCTCTCTCTCTCTCTCCCTCTCTCTAGCCTCTCTCCTCTCTCTGACCAATTTCTCTCTCTCTCTCTCCTACTCTCCCTTTTCTCTCTCTCCTACTCTCCCTTCTCTCCTCCCGAAAAGCCCCCCCCCCCTCTCCTCTCCTCCCTCTCACTCTGTTACCCCCCCTCCTTACCCTCTGGAAGAGGCCCTACCCCCCCAGCGCGCCAAGTGGGGTGGCGGGCCCCCCCCCGCCACCCTACTTGGCGGCCTCGCTTCTCTCTCTCTCTTCTCTCTCTCCTACTCTCCCTTCTCTCTCCTATCTCTTCTACTCTCACTTCCCGAGAAGGCCACCCCCCCCATCGCGCCAAGTAGAGTGGCGGCCCCCTCCCCCACCGCCATCCTATTTGGCGGTCCCCCTCCATCCTCCCTCTCCAGCCGCCACGTCGCTACCACCGCCATGTTGGTTGGCGCGATGTCCCATTTTCTGGAATTTTGCGAAACTTCTCCCCTCTCCCATAAATACTATTAAATTAATCCCGTAGGATGAAAATTTCTGTAAATAATCGGATTTTGGCTTCCAAAAAAAATTATGTAAAACCAACACTGAGAACGTGATATTTAGGAATTAGGAAAAAGTTGTTTTGACAACTTATTTTTGCTATGTTCACATTGTTGGACGGGCCCCCCAAACACGTACAGGCTCTCCACTCTCTCCACTCTCTCTCTCTCTCTCTATCTCTCCACTGATACCTCTCCTCTCCCTCTCCCTCTCCCTCTCCCACGGCAAATCTACTATGCCGATTACCGCCTACTGCGTGATGGCATGCCAAACATAGCAGTCTTCTTCTCTCCTTCCACTTTGCGGGACCACGTGCGATGGGGACGAGGACTGGTTGGTGACGACGATGACGTTCCTGACCGGAGCAATAGGGGCGATGAATGGATGGGACGACAACGACGTCCCCGGCCAGAGCGATTGGGACGGCGACCTCCACAATGGGGACGATGACTTCCACGAGTGGTAGTGCCGACCGAGCATCAGTATGGCGGGCTTAGATTTTTAGGGTTAGGGTTATTGAGGAGCTGGTGGAGGAGGTCGAGAGTAGAAGAGGGAGCATCGGGGTTGAACCGATCTTGGGAACCAGACAGTGGATTGGACACGATCGACGATGGATTGGACACGATGGGCTGGAATCGGTATGAAAAATAAGAGAGATAAAATAGGACACATGAAACATGACATAAAATTTTATTAAACAAATTATTTTCAAAAATTATTTTACCAAACAGAACCTTAACTTTTTTGTTTAGAAAAATATTTTTCAGATGAAAGTAACTAAACGCGAAGTCAGAATTTCTATACTCAGAAAACAACTTTATAACTCATTTTCAGAAAATTGTTTTCAGAAATAAATTTTAGAAAACATATTGAAACGGACCCTAAGTCTCATGTCAGGCTCTTCGTACGCACCTCTCTATTTTCCATGAAGGAAAAAAAATCTAGAGAGTTGTCGATGCGCTCCATCTCCTTGCAGATTTCAACGTAGTTTTTGCCCTTGCACCAACGGAGACTTTTTGCCAACCACTTCACCCTTTTAGCCTGCACGTGACATGACATAAATTAAGTTAGGACCATCAACGAGTTGAAAATCTTTCAAGTCTACAAATTTGGTCCTCACCATCTTCAGCAGTGCAACGAAAAGGACAAGATTGCAGGAATCTCCACAGTCCTGATTATACTACATGAAATCTTAATTGTCCTGCACTATGGGAAGGACTGTAGGATTTCCTACATTGCTACATATAGTACAAAACTGTAGAAAATCTCTACAGTCCCTGATTATCCTACAGGACTATAGGATTTTGTAACACCCAGTTTTCTAAATGAGGGTAATTTTGAAATTTTGTGTTTTAATTTATTTAATTATGATATTTAAATAATAATATAATTTTTGGTGATTTTTAATTATTTTAAAACTATTTAAAAAATCATGACTTATGTTTTTGATGTGCAGCTAGTGAAACCCTAGAGACTGTCTACCCTAGAGCCTAACCATGTGATTTGGAATATCTATTTATCATTTTTAGCCTAGGGATAATTTGGTCATTTTGACTTATTAGAATTATTGATTTATTTATTGGATTGACGGTTATTGATTTTGACTTTTGCTAGTTGTGACTTAAGAGACTAACCTAGATGTTGACTCTAATTAAGGTGACTTGATTAGCATGGTGAGACCCTAGTCTAACTTAAGTCAATCTAAGTTACTCATGTAGGAATCAAGACTTGAATAGAAGGCTTAGTGAATTGGTCAATAGGCTTGATACTTAGAATTTGGTTCCATGACTAGTGCAAATAGGTCCATAGCCTATTAGACTCAACCCTAACCCTAACTTTCACTTTATGACCTAGGGCTATTCCCCCTATAAATAATATCCTCATTGATTGTTCTTGCCTCTTTATTGAGATTTCAACAAATTGAAGAAAGAGGTAATGTCATTTCTTCCCCAATCCCTAGATTTTTTATTTTTAATCCTTTTTCACTCTAGTCTTTTGCATATGATCCTAATCTAGCCCTATTTTGTGTTCATGGAGAGAAATCTCAGGTTTGAATCAAATTGGAGCATTTGGCTATCAAGGAGAACATCCCCCATTTGAGGTTTTTTCTTACAATTTGCACCTATAGGTAAAACCCCTTAAATTGTATTTTAATTCCGATTTCTCTGCATATTAGGCTAGAACTAGGTGTCCCCTAGCTGTCCCTAAAGTTTGGGTAAATTTCGTGTCCGTATCGGACACGTATCATTGTGTTTATGAATGTGTTTGTTGAAATGCCACAAAGGATTTTTAATTGTTATGTTTGAAAAGTGTTTGAACAAATTTGTTGATTTATATGTATACATTGATTTGCAAATGGACTGAGTTGATTTTCGAGCCGTGTCCGTGTCCAAACAGGACACGAACACGCTCGCAGCACGTACGGGCAGTACCCTGCTGCCCGTGTCCTGGTTCTCACTGGATACGACACATTTGGACACCAAATTTTGTGTGAGCCTTCCCTAGATGACTGACAGGTAGCTCCTAAATTTTTGTGGGGTTTTGTTTAGTGGTTAGGGAGAAATCATGCGCGCACTGATTCCTCACTGTGTGCACGCAAGCGATATTGCCTCACTGATACGCACCTGCGGCTCGGACACGACACGGTTTTGACCCGATTCAGGGTGATGGACCCCTAGACCTATCCCTGGCGAACACATATGCATGAGCACGAGACTCCTCGTGCCACGTTTCGAGCCATATTCTCTTCGACATGGCCGCACGAGGAGTGCTTTCCCTGTTTTCTAATATACAGTATTTTCCATGCTTGGACACCTCGTGTCCACTTGTGTGGACACGAGAGCACTCACCTAGACACGTACACATGTGATGCTTTGATTACCAACTCTTGATTTTAATTTTCTTGATAATTAGATTCGAAATCATGAGAATTCCCTAAAACTCTGATACCGACTGATACATCTTGGCTGAAATGAAATTCTGGGTTTGAATTACATTTTTTCTGATTTAATGTTGCTGAAATGTTAGGTTAGACTCACCTACATGTTAAATGAATGATGTTTATGTTAGTGTGTGATTTGTGGGAGCAATGGGTTTCGAAAATGGGTTTTGGGTTGCTAACTGATTCATGGTTTGATTGAACTGTCATTGGTTGGGTTTTCTTAGAACTAATGTTCTTTCACCTTGACACTCACTCCTTAAATTCTGAGATCATCACACATTATGTGTAGCACACTGACACACGAATTCCTGTCACACTGATTTTTCCCTCATGTGTAGCACACACACCCTTTACTCTATGTTCTGTCAGTTACACACCTATATGACACATTGCACACACAGGTACACCAAAACACACACACACATGCCTACACTGTTCAGTCACATCTACACACACTCATGATCCCACACACTGTAACACACATGACCCACACACACAAGTCCCCTATTGTTCCTGTCACATGTTGTAAGCCCCCAGAATTTCTGGGATTATTTTCGAATTTTCTAAATAATTTATTCTCGATAATTAATTTTAATTTAATTAATTATTTTGATCATTAAATATTCTTTACCGTGACTTAGAATTCTAGAGCATCAGGGATGCCAGTCTCTGGAAACTTCCTTCTTGAAGTTTGTAGTAGACGAGATTATCTTCATATTGATATTTCGTGTCCCACTCGAACTCGTTCTCTTGTACTCTTTTTGTATCGCGCAACTTCGGGTCAACTTAGACCAATTAATCGTTGATTAATTATTCCCACTTTTATCTTTGATCATCGTTTGCACGTTACCGTGATTTTTAATTTAGGAGCACCAGACCAGTCATTTTCTCAGAACCAACATCTCATGAATGATCTACTCGAGACGCTCTTCACCCATGACCTTCGTGTCCCACTCAGATACTCCATTTTGTGCTTCATTTTCTTCGCACAACTTTCGGTTCAATTTAGGACGATTAATTATCTACCGTATAATGAAATGGAATCCATCTCACCATACGGTCACGGCTGTCTAGATATGTGAGGGTTTATCTACAAGCCATCAGTCTCTTAAGGTCATAAATTATCCTATTGTCTCAATCTAAACCAACTAGTAATAATCACAAGATATCAGATCACCAAATATACAATTGTAAGGCGTCCCAAACATTATATATCCAGATGATCATGAAGCTAGTCGTACAAGATGTAAGGACTAGCAAGAGTTAAGTCATACATGATCAACCTCGAGTTGCCAATCATGATTACAGCCCGTAGGCAGGCAGAAGTAAAGTGCATCGAGCTAACAAGTGCTCGTCGGCTAAACGCCTCAAAATAAAAATGTACAATAGAGTGGGAGAGCCAAAATAACCCACTCGTTGCCAGGATTCCCTCTAGTGGTCACCATGTGGCTGGAAGGCAGGTAGATCCTTTGCTGCTGCTCCGGTATCTGGCCATACAAAACCAGCTGGGTCAGACCCCAGAAAGAGCAAGTGCCACAAAGGAGGCTTCACTTAAGAACTAAAACCAGCAATTAGCACAATAATATAATTACATAATAAGAGACAGTTAATTTAAGAAAAAGCATGATAGGTGAATATAAAAGACAATCTTGTACAGAATCGATAAAAGACAGAACATATGGAAGAGCATGACAGGATGATATACGATGAGATAACCATGGGACTATTCAGATAACCAGGTTACAACCCGTAAACCAAACAAGGACCGAGGTTGTAACCCTTCGTCTGAACAGAACTTGGTTTCTTCCACCATTTATCGGCAAGGTAAGAAATCTGGTCATGCAATTATTCATGATATAGAATTAAGATAAAGCACGAGTAATCATGTCATGCCAAAAATGGTACAGAATCAGGACGAGACAAAGCTGGACTAGACTCCATCCAATCAATCACGGCCAAGCAATAAATACGGCTTGCTACTTTAACTAACTAGGGTTATCACAGGCCTAGTTACTAGCAAGATGCAATGAGAATCCCAAGTCCGGTTACCTGTTTGTTACTACCTGAGTGATCCCAGCAAGAAAGGGAAAAGATAGCAGGATATAGCAGACACACTGTAGTAAGATACATGTGTCCTAAGGTACCACACTCGACGGCGGGCTGGAAGTGCGCTCATCTCGACGGATAGCAACAAATCCCGTGTATATATATATATAAGGCCGGGACCAAAGGGGCAACAGGTAACTGGGAAATTCTCCATGAACTATTTGATCAATCTAGTCATTAACCTAGCCAGATTCAGTATGAATCCCTGACCGCGGGAAACCAGGGATTCATGTCCTAGACAAGATGCGAGACAAGACTGGTTGCTTACACAAGCACATTCAATACAATCACCCACGGTGTCAAGAATTCACCTAGCATGTCAAGTTAGCCGTCGCAACAACGTATCAAGGTTATCGTGTCAAGATTACTTGTCAAGATTACTTATCAAGGCAAGGGTGCGTCACGACGGACCACCATCAAGAATTATCATGTCAAATTACTTGTCAAGAGTGCACCACCACGGTTCACTGTCATGTCATGTGTAGCAGGTCAAGTTATCAAGTCAGGAGTGCACCACGGCGGGCCACTATCAAGCATTGTTCAATTATCATTCCAAATATAATAAATAAATTCGGGATTATCAAGTTCATGACAAAAGGCGTAAGGATATAAAATGGACGTTAAATATCTAATTAAATATCAATATACAGGGCTATAGGAGATCCAGGGTAAGTAGGGTCAGGTCCAGTTGCGCCTAAGTCAGACTGCGCTCAGGTCAGGCTACGCTCAGGTCAGCTTACGCTCAGGTCAGGCTACGCTCAGGTCAGCCTACGCTCAGGTCAGCCTACGCTCAGGTCAGGCTACGCTCAGGTCAGGCTACGCTCAGTCAGCATACGCTCAGGCAGCATACGCTCAGTCAGCATACGCTCAGGCAGCATATGCAAGACATACGCTTCCAAAAGGTAGCGTATGAGGTCCATACGACTCCTTGTCACCCAAGTCAGCGTATGCAAGACATACGCTTCCAAAAGGCAGCGTATGAGGTCCATACGACTCCTTGTCACCCAAGTCAGCGTATGCAAGACATACGCTTCCAAAAGGCAGCGTATGAGGTAGACTGCGCTGCGCTAAAGAGCGCGCGCAGCTCAGTGGCGCAAGCGAAAAAGCTCGTGCACTGCTCACTGTCTTCTCCAAAATAGCAAGAACTCTATGGTTTGAACCTAAAACTTCATAAGTCCATAACTTGGTCAAAACAAGTCCAAATCCAACTTTTCAAAGGTCAAAATTGGGTAGAATAAAATTTTCTACAACATGGAACCATCAAAACTTGAAAACAAAGAAGTTTGATAGATCAAAACCACTAAAATCCAAAAATAATTAATTTCTAGATCTACAAAAATCAAAGCCTCAAAATGGAAAATGACAAGTTCTAATGTGTCTTAAAAACAAGAGGAGAAGCTAATAGAACAATAAAAATGGGCTCTCTTATGGAAGCAAGTTGCACTTGCCTAAGGGGTGTTGGTGTTGTGTAGAGGAAGGAAGAAGAAGATGGAGAAATAAATGAGAGAATAATGAAGAGAGAGAAGGTTGGTGGAGATATTATAAGGGTGGGTTGTGTTGTGTTGAGGGTGAAGTATAGGTTAAAGTGTTCCATGCATATTAAACCAAACCAAACCAAACCAAACCAATTCTCCTCCACAAAATAAACCAAGCCAGGTAAAACCCAGTTACGAGAACAAAAATCTGCAAATCAAGCCAATTACAAGTACATGCCAAAATCCAAGAAAATAAATACAGATCTGAAATACATGCAAGCTTGACAAAATACATATTCAGAATATGGGTGTTACAGCTGCTGGGGCTGGTGCTGAGGATTGGTACATCTGGTCGTGAGACCGCTTCCGATCTCCGGTCCGGTCCGCAATCCTTCGGGAAGTGTACTCATGCCTCCTCGCTGCTCGCAAGACGGCATCAAAAGTTCTGTGCTCGAACTGCTCTACTGCCAATATGATCTCCAAGTAGAGCCTCGGCTGAAATCGCTGTGCTCTGTCTAGCTCGGTTGCCACCAAGGTAGGAGCAAACCGACTCAACCTTGAAAACTCGGCCGTATATCCGTCGACCGTCCTGCTCATCTGCCTGAGATTACTAAGCCTGGCCTGCAGGTCATATCTAGCCACTGCGTCGAAGTACTTGGTCTGGAACATATCACTGAATACCGCCCACATGACAGGCGTACCCATACTCGCTGCTTGCATAGCCCACCAACTGCGGGCTAGATCTAGTAACTGCAGGCGCACCATCGCCACCTTCTCTGCTTCAGGGGTCCTGGCTGCCTCCAAGATAACTTCAGTGTCCTGTAGCCAGGCATCTGCAGCGATAGCATCCTCGCTGCCGTCGAAGAAGGGAGGGTTCAGGCGCTTGAAATTGTTGACCGCACTATTCCCTCGAGGACCATTTTCGCTCACAGCTTCTTGTACTGCTTGCTGCAAGGCATCACCTCGACGATCCTGAGACGCAAGCAACTCACGGATGAGCCCTATCAAGACCCCATCCTCTGACCCTGCTGGCTGAACTGGCTGGACTGGGGGCACTGGTTCTCCAGAAGGCATGGCTCGGGAGGCGGTTGCTGAGGACTGATCTTGATTTTCTTGCTGTTGCTGGTCTGCCGGCCGAACTTCTTCTGGCTGATCAACAGGAACGATGCCACTAAAGCAATAACATCGGGAATATTAAGGAAGGACCAGGATAGAACAATGATACAAGCATGTTATCAAGTCAGGAATCTAAGAAGATGAGAAGATACGAGTGGAGATCAAAGGCGAGTATAGATTGAGATATCTATCCGGTAAACCCTCACATTTCTTGATTGACAAGACCTGCATGGGCCACCACTAAAACCATGTAACGCCCCAGAACCAGAATACTGGAGAGCAGGGACATACATAGCCAGCTACGTATAATGAAATGGAATCCACCTCACTATACGGTCACGGCTGTCTAGATATATGAGGGTTTAACTACAATCCATCAGTCTCCTATGGTCAAGAACAAGCCTATTGTCTCAATCACAAGTAAGTAAGTAAATGTTACAAGATGTAAGACCACCAAATATACAATAGTAAGGCATCCCCAACATTACATATTGGATGATCATGAAGCTAGTCGTACAAAATGTCAAGACTAGCAAGTGTTCAGTCATACATGATCAACCCTAGGATCAGTCAATCAAGTTACAGCCCGTAGGCAGACAGTAAGTAAAGGTGCAATCGAGCTAACACATGCTCGTCGGCTAAACGTCTCAAAAGAATAATTTTACAATAAAGTGGGAGGACAAAAGAAACCCACTCATTGCCAGGGTTACGCCTGGTGGTCACCATCTGGCTGGAAGTTAGGTGGATCCTCTGGAGCTGCTCCGATATCTGGCCATACAAAACCAGCTGGGTCAAACCCCAGAAAGAGCAAGTGCCACAAAGGAGGCTTCACTTAGGAACTAAAACCAGCATATCAATAATAGAATAATAAAGATAGTAAATAAAGAATTGCTAATAATAGAGATAACCACAGTAAACTGAGTACGAGGAAACCATTCAAGTAGCCAGGTCACAACCCTTAAACCAAACAAGGACCGGAGTTGTAACCCTTCACCTGAATAGAAACCCGTCTCAAATACTATTGGTACAGTGAAGACAATAAACGAATAGGGACACAGAACTGTTCCAGGAGCTAGGTTACAACCCTTAAACCAAACAAGGACCGGAATTGTAACCCTTCGCCTGAACGGAACTGGACCCCTGATCTTTATTGTTAAGGCCAGTATAAATAATTAATCATGCTGTTGAAGTAAGGTAAAACATGACGATCATGGCATGGGGTGCAATAAGATAATAAATGAAGAGAGGACACAGAACTGCTCCGGGAGCCAGGTTACAACCCTTAAACCAAACAAGGACCGGGGTTGTAACCCTTCGCCTGAACAGAACTGGACCCCCGATCGTTATTGTTAAGGCAAGCATCAATAATCATGTCGTGTCACAATCTTGTACAGGATCGGGACAAGATTAAGCTGGGATAAACTCCATCCAATCAATCACGGCCAATCAAGAGTACGGCTTGATACTTTTAACTAACTAGGGTTATCACAGGCCTAGTTACTAGTAAGATGCAATGAGATTATCCCAACAGCCACAAGCCCTGCAGACCATCCGGTTATCCCGGTCGAATGTTTGTTTATGGAGAATGCAACACACGACTGTGTGCTAGAAATGTGCCCTACTCGTCGGTAGGCTACAAGTCCACTTAATGCGCCCAGGTAACGGGATTGCTTGTAGCTGGAAATCTCTTCATGTCTACTGAATTATTCTAGTTTATTAGCCTTAGTCAATTACTGTAGGTATCCCTGACCGTGGTACTAAGGGATCCCTGTCCT
Organism: Iris pallida; assembly: GCA_029216955.1. Lineage (NCBI taxonomy): Eukaryota > Viridiplantae > Streptophyta > Magnoliopsida > Asparagales > Iridaceae > Iris > Iris pallida. Next base: position 44,743,619 of record JANAVB010006599.1, read on the forward strand.
AGACATGATACAAATATTACCGGTTTATTTTGTACAAACACAATCACCCACGGTGTCCAGGCCATTCAATTCTGTCATGACATGCTAGCCGTCGTAACAGCATTCGAGATATATATCGTGTCAAATTCACTGTCAAAAGTACGCCACGACGGGACACCATTATGTCATGGAACATATTTAAAATTAACATTTAACCTGGTATAAGCATATATGCAATAACTAAATATAAACAGGGTGCAAGAGTTGTGGAGAAATCAGGTGGCTCAGGGGAGATGGGGCATAACTTTCACATACGAATTCAAACTGAGGTGCTCCGAAATATTCGAAAAGGCAAGACAGAGATATAAAACTTTCATGTTTTAAATTTTTCGAAATTCTGGCTAGAAAATAGCTAAACTTGGCAAAAAAAAACAGTCATTCTGTGCACTTTTTATGCCAAAAAAATCAATTCTGCGTAAAGTATGTAAAAGGGGAGGGTTCCAGCGTAAAATTTCACATTCTGGGTACCATCCAGCAGAAAATACGCAATTTCAGGGTTCCCTGTGCAAAATCTTACATTCTGGATACAATCCAGCGTAAAATACGCAATATCATGGTTCCCAGCGTAAAATCTTACTGTCACGACCCGATCCCAACTAATTGGGTCGAACCGGATCATGCCCAGCCTGCACCGTTGTTGAGACGGCGGCAGTAAGCTGTTCAGTAGCAGGTAACCATACAACAACACTATATTTGTCACAACTCAAAAATTCAGAAATTTAAAACTTTATTAAACTTTTACAATGGAATGAAAGATACAACTTAAACCATTTTCTACATACATCATGAATAAAAGAAAACTCTAGGCAAACAGCTCATCAGTCTCGAAATCCTCGTCTTGGGATCGCGGAACAAAGCCTCAACAGTGATACCTAAAATGTTGGTTCTCCAGTCAGGAGGGAGCAAAGTATAATTCATGCTAATTTAAAACAGTTAAAGTAAATAATAGAATCATGCAGTTTTAAACAGTTTGAAGAAAGAATAGTTTTCAGCGGTAAAACAGTGTGATTTGAACAGGCAATAAATTATGACCGGCTTGGGATGTACAGTAGTATCCTAGCGATACGATATGGCTTGTCCCCGTGTGAAGAGGGGAAAGCTAATACAGTCAGTAGTTACAGTTGGCTTTGGTCATAATCATTACTCTATTCCCCCAGTCCCAATCAGTACAGTAGTCACAATCAGTACTCTCCGAGAGAGTTTCGTGTTTGCATCGTGGTTTAAATATGCAGTAAAACGATTATAGAAATAACTGTAAAACTAACACAAACTATACTTGCCTCAGGAAAATGACTGGAGAGATGAGTTGGTACCGAGGAGGAACGTCAGGTATGTCTTCGAGTTCCTACAGTTGAGAACTCGACTTAGATCCGCTGTATAACCAAGCTAAGTGTGCTAGTTGCAATCTCTAGTAACAAGTCCTAGTCAGGTTTTAAGTTGTTATTAAGCTACAGCTAACGTTTACGTCGCAAACTACATGCGTTGATTAGACCAGTTAATTTGATTATTTGGAAATAATAATGAGAATCGATTATCTTTGGAAAACTTTGTGTTTTCGTAATATATCTATAAAAATATAGTTTCTTTTAGTGATAAATCATGAACTAGTTATTTACTAATATTTTATCTATTTATTTTACTTGGAAGTTCTTAATTAATTATCTATGAGAAATGATTACGTTCTAACCACGGTTACACGTCCAATCCAAAACCACCCAAAATCAACATCCACCCAGAAAGGAAAGTAAAACCTACACTATGCAATACATGGGCACAGCTAATCATCCTAGAATTATGGGCTTATGCCCTGTACAATTCTTTTACATAAAATAAGAGAAAAACTGTTTAATTCCTAAATAAAATGTGCAGTAAATAATTATCTATAATAAATAACTTAATCATTAAATAAAATAATTTTAAATCAAAAGTTTGGAGTCTCAGACTCGATCCATCATCAAATCTAGCTAATACCTCAACGCCCGGTCGGACCGGTGCGTTTGCATTTCGCTAGGGCCCACAGACCGGTACGGTCGTCGCCCGAAAATCAGTTTTAAATTCATTTTCCGAAAAACCAATTTGAAATCAAAATAAATAAAGTTTTGTAAAAATTTGGGCAGCATTTCCTCTATTTCGGGGCAACCCAAAACTGGGAAATACGCCAACCAAAAACCTGTAATTGTTCCAACCAGGAATAACCCAAAAATATATCTACAGAAATAATTTTTTTCCAACCACAGAACCTTCCCGAAATACCCGGGATTTCCGCAATCAAACAACAACATAAAAATCTCAGCAACCACATCACAAAAATCTCGCAAACCAACCACACCAAAAGCTAACGTAGCTAACCGAATCTACTACGTAGCTAACCGGATTTCTCAAAGGAAAACCGAGGACCGATTATCATCATAGACTCTACGGGAGGGACGAACTACTGTGATTAACAGAGATTACCAAATTTTCGTTGGCGGGGAGCCGCAGGAAGAACTTGGGGAGAGCCGAAACAACGTTCAGACAACGCTGGATCGGGTGCACGGAATCGCGGATCTGGACAGCGGGGAGAACTCCGCGGATCTGGACAGCGGGGTGCGCCGCGAAGCGCTGGAAAGGGGCGCACGGCCAGGGGATGGTCGGCGCGGGAACGGGGCAGCGCCGGGAGGGGACAGCGCCGGGGCGGACGGCGGAAACTTCGCCGGAAGGGCGGACCGCGGGAACGGGGTGCTGCCGGAGAGGAAGTCGGGGCGGGGGTCCGCGCTCTGGACGGGGGAGGCGCCGGCGGATCTGGCCGGAAAGGGGGCGCGCGATCGCCGGGGGACGCGCGATCGCCGGGGGACGCGCTGACGGGGAGCAGCCGCGGTCGGCTTGGCCGGCATGGGGGCGACGGACTCGGCGGAACAGCAGGTCGGCGGGGGTGCTGTCGCACGGGGGCGCGCTGGAGTGGGTCGCCGAAGTAGGCGCGGGTGGCCGCGGGGAAGAGGGTCGGCCGGAGAAGACGCCGAGGGGTGGTCACGTGCGCCGGAGGGAGAGGGCGTGGGTGATGAGAGTGGGGGTTTGGGAATGGGTTTCCAGAGAACAGAGAGAGAGAGGAGTACGAGAGAGAGATGAGTGATGAGAGTTTATCTCTTCTGTTCGTGAGTGAGGAGGAGTAATAAGAGAGGGGAGTTAAAAGGGGGAATGGGGTGTTACTCGAGTGAAATAAAGAAGGGAAGAGATAGAGTGAATGGGAGAGATGGAGAGGTGGGAGGTTATGAGAGTTAAGTGGGGAGTTAGAATAGGAAGGGTTTACCAATTCTGTGTGATGGAGTGCTGGTCCTACGGGACCAGCCAACATTCAATTTTTTTTTTTTAAATCAAGATTTAACCAAGTCCAAAGAATAATCAGATTTAAGAAATAGGAAGAATTGGGCTCAGGCCTGGGTCTGGGCTCGGACTCGGGTCTGGGTCCGAAAATCAAAAGTCCAAGTTATTAATATTTCCGAAATCATTTTCCACTCAAAAATATTTAATAATAATAATAATAATAATTTTAGAAAAATACTACTAATAATAACACCACTCTATTTAATAATTAACTACGAATTAATGGGTTTCACAATCTTCCCTCCTTAGAAAATTTCGTCCTCGAAATTTAAAGAGTAGGGTAGGAGAATCAAACAGCTACGGGTACTACGCCCGTAACTCAGGTCCAACAATAAGAATTTTCAAGGCAATCGTGGATGAGACGGTTTATGATATCATCCATGTAGAAAAAAAAAAACAAAAGCGAACCAAAGTACACGAGGTTGATCAGACCATCATGCACCGGTCCTGATTAGACAATATATTAGTGGGTGCACCCAATAAAATACCGTCATGATCAAGCTTGAAAAAGAGATAGCTTGCAAAACTAGGCTAACTTAGCAGCATCAGTCAAGTTTAGAACGAAAAGATAAGGAATAGGAGTTTAAATGATGGTTCAAATTCTGATCTTCTTTTCACCTCTGACTGCGCTTGCAACTGGTTTCTCTGGCACTGAAAGGTTGAGTCCAAACTTGAGCTCTGAATTATCCAAAATGTGACTCGGATCCGAAGGGTAGCATCTGAGCTGTGACGTAGAAGACGTTGCACACTATCAAGATTAGCTGGTAGAGCTAACTGGTACGCTACTTCCAACTCGTCTTAAACTTCAAATGGTCTGATGTACCTGGCCTCAATTTCCAGCTCCGTCAAAACTGATTGTTCCTCTGGTCGGAGAAACTTCACCAAATGCAATTTGGTCTTCCCAAGACCTACCAAATTCCGAGACGCAAAATCTCAATACATCTTCAAGCGTCTGGATTGACCTCTCTGATTGCTCGTCCCGCGGTACTCCATGAATCCGGTAGATGTGCTTCTACTTCCACTCCGAATTGTCCAGCGGCTGCAACAAACTGGTTGTTCTCTTGCTAAATTCCTCAGATTGACAAATTCACATCTAATCCCATACCTGGAATTGTCCTTCTTCATTCCATAGCACCAATCAATGGAGGCATATTCCGATACATCTTATTAGCTCCTGAATATATGGAATACGGCGACTGGTGCATTTCTTCCATCAACTCGTTCCTCCGTTTGTCTGCCGATACGCAAAGTCTCGTACCATTCTTCAGAGTTCCAATGCTGATTAATTTAGAAACCCTCGAGTGTTCCTGCCAACACTTGATCTCCAAGCCTGCAAAGTGCCTTGTTTTGAAACTACGTTCTCTTGATTTTTTTTTGTCCCTCAGCCTCGAACTTTATCAATACTGAATCAGCATCCAGCTCCGTCCTTCTATCTCCAGGTAGTATAACCTCCAGTCCAAACTTCTCGATGTCGGAATGGTACTGCAGGTTGATGTCGAAAACCTTCATCTGCTTCAAACATCTTCTTAGTCTAACATTCAGCCCTTCCTGAGTGAAGACATATTTCAGACTTTGGTAGTCCGTACATATTGTCACTCCCTTTCCATAAAATCATGCTTCCATAAAGTAAAGATAATTGCAGCAATTCAAATTAGGTGTGGGATGATTCTTCTCATGAGTCTGTAGTTGCCTATATGTGTAAGCAATTACTTTTCCATGTTGTTGAAGAACGCAACCCAGTCCTTTTCCAGAGGCATTACTGTAAATTGAGAAACCACCAGTTCCTGCGGGTAGCACAAGGATTGGTGTAGTGGTAAGTCTCTTCTTCAGCTCCTCAATGCCGCCTGGCAAACTTTCGTTCAGATGAACTATTCATTCTTCCAAGTGAGCTTCGTCATCGGCTCAGCAATCTTGGCGAAGTCCTTCACGAACTTCTGATAGTAGCCGGCCAAGTTCAAGAAACTTTCGAATTGAACTTGGGGTATACCATTCTTCAACAACAGCTATCTTCCATCGAAATTTCTTCTCTTGACAACATGGCCAAAAGTCCGCCTTGTTAAAAATCCACGTTCAGATAACTTACCATAAAATTTCTTTTTCCTCAAAGTTTCCAAAACTTCCTCAGGTGTTCTTCATGCTCTTCTTCAGTTTTCAAATATATCAGAATGTTATCTATGGAGAAGATAAACTGATTCAAATACTCATAAAAATCTCTGTTCATGAGATTCATGAACACAGCAGAAGCATTTGTCAGTCTAACGTCCTGACCAAAGAAAACTATCCATACTTGGTGTTTGATCGCCGTCTTGGAAATGTCCTCTTTCCTGACTTTGATTTGATGGTAGTCAAATCTTAAGTTAAATTTCAAAACACCCTAACTCCACACAAACAGATCAAACAGATCCTCGATCCGGGCAGAGGGTATTTGTTCTTTGGTGTCTGGTAATCGATGCACATCCGTTATTCCATCCTTCCTGGGCACAAACAAGATAGGTGTTCCCTAAGGTGAAATTCCGCACTGAATAAATCCTAGAGACTTCATTGCTCTGGTCCTTTATCTTCTTGGCCACCTTCGGGTTGACTCTGTAACATCTTTTAGAATTTAGGAAAAGAGCCGGGGACTAGGTCAGGGGTGAATCCTATGTCTAGATCTGGGATAATTCGGGGAGACTATCAGGAAAAACATCTGCCATAAGGGTGTAACTAAAATTTCTATTCATGGGGAGAATTACAGCAAAACTCTTATGATTGATCTAAGGACATCCTGTTACAACTTCCAAAAAGATGATGCTATACAGCGGTTCTAGGTACTATTCTTCATGGTCCTGGCTCTTGTATGAGCAGTCTCCAACTGCTTCCTTTTCTATGAACCTCGAGTATGCATCAAGCCTTATTGTAAGGGACAGGATCTGCTGGATAGGAAGAGGGTCCCTAGCTTGTGGCCTAACAGATGTTGCTGGGATCTGAGCTCTGGTTTGATGGAAAGATAAGGGGCAGTCCTTTACCCGATGTTCAGCAGATCCACATGCCAAACATCGTCCCAATCTCTTACGGCAACTAACGGCCTGATGACCAGGCCTCTTGCAATAGTTACAAGCCCATAGCTTCTTACGACAAGGCTGCCAGAGAGTAGAGTACTTGATGGGACCCAAATATCTTCTAGATTCAAGGGTATCCTTCCTAGGACAAAAGTTCTGCTCTAACTTGGTTGGGGATAACTAAGGCTACATCATGACGTTCTTCATGTCTTCTCTCGTGATATTCTTCTGTTCCTGCTGGGCTTCATCTTGAGCTTTCTGGAACTCCAGGGTTTCTTGAAATAGGGCAACCATTTGGAAGATGTTTGCTGGTACTGGTGGAGCAACAAAAAAATGAATACTCCACCAAGGAAATGCAACTCAGTTTGAGATGGGGTATGATCCGAAGATGACACCTCATCGCCAGCAGGATTTGGTCTTGTTAATGGTCATTCTATGGAAGGTTTAGGATGCAAACATAAGCAAGGTATCCTACCAGTCTATAATCAAACAAAAATATTTATTTATAATATATTTCGGTCCTATGTTGTGACAAATTGATGTTCTAATGTTCTAGTTGTTTCTAAATATGTTTTCCTAAGTTGTTGATTCTAACCTGCATGGGCCACCACTGAAAACATGTCACGATCCGATCCCAACTAATTGGGTCGAACCGGATCATGTCCAGCCTGCACCGTTGTTGAGACGGCGGCAGTAAGCTGTTCAGTAGCAGGTAACCATACAACAACACTATATTTGTCACAACTCAAAAATTCGGAAATTTAAAACTTTATTAAACTTTTACAATGGAATGAAAGATACAACTTAAACCATTTTCTACATACATCATGAATAAAAGAAAACTCTAGGCAAACAGCTCATCAGTCTCGAAATCCTCGTCTTGGGATCGCGGAACAAAGCCTCAACAGTGATACCTAAAATGTTGGTTCTCCAGTCAGGAGGGAGCAAAGTATAATTCATGCTAATTTAAAACAGTTAAAGTAAATAATAGAATCATGCAATTTTAAACAATTTGAAGAAAGAATAGTTTTCAGCGGTAAAACAGTGTGATTTGAACAGGCAATGAATTATGACCGGCTTGGGATGTACAGTAGTATCCTAGCGATACGATATGGCTTGTCCCCGTGTGAAGAGGGGAAAGCTAATACAGTCAGTAGTTACAGTTGGCTTTGGTCATAATCATTACTCTATTCCCCCAGTCCCAATCAGTACAGTAGTCACAATCAGTACTCTCCGAGAGAGTTTCGTGTTTGCATCGTGGTTTAAACATGCAGTAAAACGATTATAGAAATAACTGTAAAACTAACACAAACTATACTTGCCTCAGGAAAATGACTGGAGAGATGAGTTGGTACCGAGGAGGAACGTCAGGTATGTCTTCGAGTTCCTACAGTTGAGAACTCGACTTAGATCCGCTGTATAACCAAGCTAAGTGTGCTAGTTGCAATCTCTAGTAACAAGTCCTAGTCAGGTTTTAAGTTGTTATTAAGCTACAGCTAACGTTTACGTCGCAAACTACATGCGTTGATTAGACCAGTTAATTTGATTATTTGGAAATAATAATGAGAACCGATTATCTTTGGAAAACTTTGTGTTTTCGTAATATATCTATAAAAATATAGTTTCTTTTAGTGATAAATCATGAACTAGTTATTTACTAATATTTTATCTATTTATTTTACTTGGAAGTTCTTAATTAATTATCTATGAGAAATGATTACGTTCTAACCACGGTTACACGTCCAATCCAAAACCACCCAAAATCAACATCCACCCAGAAAGGAAAGTAAAACCTACACTATGCAATACATGGGCACAGCTAATCATCCTAGAATTATGGGCTTATGCCCTGTACAATTCTTTTATATAAAATAAGAGAAAAACTGTTTAATTCCTAAATAAAATGTGCAGTAAATAATTATCTATAATAAATAACTTAATCATTAAATAAAATAATTTTAAATCAAAAGTTTGGAGTCTCAGACTCGGTCCATCATCAAATCTAGCTAATACCTCAACGCCCGGTCGGACCGGTGCGTTTGCATTTCGCTAGGGCCCACAGACCGGTACGGTCGTCGCCCGAAAATCAGTTTTAAATTCATTTTCTGAAAAACCAATTTGAAATCAAAATAAATAAAGTTTTGTAAAAATTTGGGCAACATTTCCTCTATTTCGGGGCAACCCAAAACTGGGAAATGCGCCAACCAAAAACCTGCAATTGTTCCAACCAGGAATAACCCAAAAATATATCCACAGAAATAATTTTTTTCCAACCACAGAACCTTCCCGAAATACCCGGGATTTCCGCAATCAAACAACAACATAAAAATCTCAGCAACCACATCACAAAAATCTCGCAAACCAACCACACCAAAAGCTAACGTAGCTAACCGAATCTACTACGTAGCTAACCGAATTTCCCAAAGGAAAACCGAGGACCGATTATCATCATAGACTCTACGGGAGGGACGAACTACTGTAATTAACAGAGATTACCAAATTTCCGTTGGCGGGGAGCCGCAGGAAGAACTTGGGGAGAGCCGAAACAACGTTCGGACAACGCTGGATCGGGTGCACGGAATCGCGGATCTGGACAGCGGGGAGAACTCCGCGGATCTGGACAGCGGGGTGCGCCGCGAAGCGCTGGAAAGGGGCGCACGGCCAGGGGATGGTCGGCGCGGGAACGGGGCAGCGCCGGGAGGGGACAGCGCCGGGGCGGACGGCGGAAACTTCGTCGGAAGGGCGGACCGCGGGAACGGGGTGCTGCCGGAGAGGAAGTCGGGGCGGGGGTCCGCGCTCTGGACGGGGGAGGCGTCGGCGGATCTGGCCGGAAAGAGGGCGCGCGATCGCCGGGGGACGCGCTGACGGGAAGCAGTCGCGGTCGGCTTGGCCGGCATGGGGGCGACGGACTCGGCGGAACAGCAGGTCGGCGGGGGTGCTGTCGCACGGGGGCGTGCTAGAGTGGGTCGCCGGAGTAGGCGCGGGTGGCCGCGGGGAAGAGGGTCGGCCGGGGAAGACGCCGAGGGGTGGTCGCGTGCGCCGGAGGGAGAGGGCGTGGGTGATGAGAGTGGTGGTTTGGGAATGGGTTTCCAGAGAACAGAGAGAGAGAGGAGTACGAGAGAGAGATGAGTGATGAGAGTTTATCTCTTCTGTTCGTGAGTGAGGAGGAGTAATAAGAGAGGGGAGTTAAAAGGGGGAATGGGGTGTTACTCGAGTGAAATAAAGAAGGGAAGAGATAGAGTGAAGGGGAGAGATGGAGAGGTGGGAGGTTATGAGAGTTAAGTGGGGAGTTAGAATAGGAAGGGTTTACCAATTCTGTGTGATGGAGTGCTGGTCCTACGGGACCAGCCAACATTCAATTTTTTTTTTTTTAAATCAAGATTTAACCAAGTCCAAAGAATAATCAGATTTAAGAAATAGGAAGAATTGGGCTCAGGCCTGGGTCTGGGCTCGGACTCGGGTCTGGGTCCGAAAATCAAAAGTCCAAGTTATTAATATTTCCGAAATCATTTTCCACTCAAAAATATTTAATAATAATAATAATAATAATTTTAGAAAAATACTACTAATAATAACACCACTCTATTTAATAATTAACTACGAATTAATGGGTTTCACACTTACATTCTGGATACAATCCAGCGTAAAATACGCAATTTCAGGGTTCCCAGCGTAAAATTTTATATTCTGGATACAATCCAGCGTAAAATACGCAATATCAGGGTTCCCAGCGTAAAATTTCATTTTTTACGCAAGCTTTCCTGCGTAAAATTCGATTTTACGCTAGCTTCCCTGCGTAAAATCTTATTTTACGCCAGCACCACTTTCTTCAGCCGACATAAAAATTCAGAAAACTTGTTTTGGCCATAAAAACTTCATTTTAACTCGAAATGAGGTGAATCAAAAACCAAATTCACACGAAATTTCGTGCTCTTGCTCATGGAACTATTATTTTTCGAAAATAAAAAGTTTTAGTAGATCAAAACCAAGAAAACTCCATGAACTCAAAGTTAAAATGTAGATTTATAAGAATCTATCCATCAAAATTAAAAACTCCAAGTTCTAAAGAGGCTTATAATCATGTAAAGAAGAGAATGGAACAATAAAAATTAAGATCCCTCAAGAAGCAAGATTACACTTGCCTAAACCTCTTGGTAGGTGGAGAGCAACGGTGAGGAAGAAGAAGAGTGAATGATGAGAGAGAAAGAGGGTGGGGTTAATAAATGATGATGGGGGTGGTAGGTAGGGGTTTACCTTGGTTCATGATGAACCAAGTAAACCAAGCCAAGCCGAACCAACCCAATCCTTCTCCTATCCAAATAAAACCAAGCTCCACTAATCAGAATTAATCCATGAACGATAAATGACAATTAAACCATAATGCTAAATATGAAAATAAACCACAACTAACTAATCAAAGAAAATAAGAAATACGGGTCAGAAATACGAACACGTATAAAATACGTATCACGAATTTCGGGACACTACAAACCTAATCGACCCAAAGTATGGGCATGGCCCACATGAAGCCTACAACCCACATGAAACTTGTGTCCCATTTATTTGAGTCCCTACATGTTACTTATTTACCCGTGATCATAAATACATATTTAAATTCAATTATTGCACCCGGTCCGATTTTGACCCGACCCGGCTCGACCGAACCCGAACCCAAGCTCCATGTCGTCCTCCCATGACTGCACAAACACCCTACATAATTTCTTTTTTTTTCCTATTTTTAAAATATCTCTCTTTTATTTAATAAATATCTTTCTCTTCCTTCTAATATATATAATATATATATTATATATATTCAAATATATCAAAACTCACTCTCTCTCTCCTTTCCACCATACAAACACACACCACCCCCATCACCCTCACAGCCGACCTATATCCCCCCTCTCTCTCTAAATATCTATCTCTCTCTCTATAAATATCTCTCTCACTCTCTTTATATATTTATATACACACATATATATATATATTATATATAAACAATCTCCCTCTCTCCTCTCTCTATTTCTATTTCTATTTCTATTTCTATCACACCAGCACACTTCCCTTGTACCCGAGCACCCCCCTCTCTCTATTCTCACTCATTAATAATCTTTCTCTCTCTCTCTCTCTCTTTATATATTAATATACACACACACATATATTATTACACTCACCCCTCTCTCTCTCAAACTCTCACACACCACCATCACCATCAGCCATGGCCGACAGCCTACGCCATGGCCAAGCTCCCTACCTCCAACTTTCTCCTCCTATTCACTTCTCCATCTCTGTAGTGCCCCGTCCCTACATCGTGCCCCGTTGCCCGTCCACGGGGTACGCGAGAAAGGAACACTGTCGCTATCGACTCGGTCGGGACCGATAGGTCGGGAACGATCGAATCGATCGAACGGGAACGGTTGAATTAAGATCCATTCCACGTTATGGAATGGCTTCTTCGGAACCAAGTCCCATATTCAGCGGGTTGCGTCTCGAGGATTGACTTTGCGGCTGAGTCGGGAGAGACCTCCCGTTGCTCTGCTTTTCACGCCGCTTGCGTTGGTTTTGGCTTTGGTTTTTCGAATGCGTTTTCGTGAATGTTTTCGATGGTTTTCATGGTTTACATTTCGAGCTCGCATTTCCTATCGAACTCTTGCATAAATACAGTGTTCTAATCGGTTGCTTGTGCGATTTCAGGTGATCGCGTAGGCGACGTCTAGCGCAGCCAACAAGTCCCTCGCCTCAAGTAAAAGCTCAAGGTGAGTGGCTGACCTCCTTCGTCTCGACCCTCTATTTCAAAATGTGAACTCAGGTAATGACATCGTAATTGAATGAATTGCTTAAAGAATACAAGTCCTATGGGTTAGAGGAGAAAAAGATGTGTTGCGTAGAAAAGAGATAGAATTATTACAAGCCTGCAAAACAAACAAGTAAATGAATCGATTACGGTCTTGGACAACTTGTCGACAAGGGCGATGGTTTCTTCGAGCGGCAACCCGGGGCCACGGGACCGACTCGGCCTAGGAAGAAACAGGTTATAGCCGAGCTGGGTATGAAGCAACCGGTAAGACGGGGACTTGCATCGGAGCTCGCTACTTGCGTTGCAAGGGTCCCGTATTACCAGGCTATGTCCAAATGGCTAGTTATTGCCAGTGACCTTCACATCAAACACTTGGTATAATTGTTAACAATGAGCGTGGAAGGTAACGATAACGTCAAAATGCTTTGTATAAAATGTTTAGGGTGGCTAGAAAGATCATCAAAAAGGAAGTCATATGATTTTTATCTATTCTTGAACCAAATGAGAGCCCGGAAATTAATTAGTCACTCGCCAGTACATGTTTATTGTACTGATCCTCGCTCTCTCCACAGGTACGCTAAATCAGGAGGAGCGTGCCACGTGAAAGAAGGAAACGCTCGTGTGTTTTGAAGCTTCGTTCGTGCGGTCGAAGCTTGGATCCAATCTCTTTTGAAGACTCTGCTGTTGAAAGCTAGAAGACAGATGGAGCGACTGCCCACTATCCCAGGTGGTTTTGAAATCCTGGTTGTAATCAGGGATGAAATGTATGGAATGGCTATCTCATCGGCCTTCATTTTGTAATGGAGTCAGTTTGTAAAAAGCCCGCGCGACGTCCTTATATCGAGTCTGTAACATGATGTTCATTATCAATAAAGCTTGAGTTTTCCTTCTATATGAATGTGTTCAATTTCTCTGCGTACTCTTATATGTATATGCTGTTGTATCGGATGACCTTATGAACCGCCTTGTGCAAGCGCAACTTAGGCTTGCACGGCATCACGCCCGGGGGACGACTATCGATTCTACCGAATCGGGGCGTGACAATCTCCTCCTCTTCTTCTTCATGTTCTTCTTCATCTCCTTCTCCTTCTTCTTATTCATCTTCCACAACAACCACCATCACCATCTCCACACACTACCACCTCCACCACACCAACCGCCGTCGCACCGTGCCCCGGCGACCGCCGCCGTGCCGTGTGCCACCACGTGGCCGGCGCTCCCCGGCAGCAGCAGCAGCGAGGCAGCCGCGCGCGAGAACCGGCTAACCGTGCGGTGCAGCACCGCCGCCGCCGGCCGTGGCCGGCCACCCATGGTCGGGCGACCTCGAGCGAGGCCCCCCATTGCCGCCTCCGTTGTCCCCGACGCGGGAAACGGGATATCCGTGCGTTTTGCACGAGATCCCGCCGTGACGCGCGCGGGAACGGAACACAAAATTCGCGCCCAGGACAGCAACTTCGTGCCGATTTTTTGGACAATCTGACCGTTGGATCGGCGATTTCTTTGCTCGGTCTCAATCTTGGTATATACCCCTTCATCCCTCTCAAATTTCATCCGTTAATTTCGTCGTTTGATAGATCAAAACCGGCCACCAAGTTGACACTTTAAATTGTGTTATTTTTAGACAGTTTTGTGGAGCCGACTTCGTCAGCTCGTAACTCCGCCGTCGCAGCTTCGGTTAAAGTGCTACCAGTTCCTGTGCGTAGCTGGTATAACCCTCTTCCTACCCCTCCAATTTCGTTTCATTGTGAGCACGTTTGATTGGTTGAATTCGACGCCAAAGTTGGTCGTACGAATTCGTAATTTCCAACTTGTAAAATTCTATTTTTGAACCCGGGACTCCGGATTCAATTTCTGACACCACCAGTAGACTCGTGGCATCGTTTTGGCACGTTTTCATATAAAGTTTGTTAGATTTGGAGGACGTGGGCCCTGGCATGTATTTCGGTGCAAAGCGGGCCCCACAGTTCGGATCAACAGGATTTTTTGACACCGGCTCATCGGAATCCAAATCTGGATATACCGTTGGGTTCGTATCGTCATTCTGGACTCGTTGACATATAATTTGCTAGGTTTTAGTGGACATTGGTTCCGACACGTATTTCGGTGCAAGTCGAATACCAATATCCGGGTCAACGGGTCATTTTGAGTTCGGCTCATCGGAATCCAATTTCGGATATACCGTTGAGTTCTTATCGTCATTCTGGACTCGTTGACATATAATTTGCTGAGTTTCGAGGACATTGGCTCCGACACACTTTTCCGTGTAAATCGGTTTCCAATATCCGGGTCAACGGACCAATCTGAGATCGGGTCATCGGAATCCAATTTCGGATATACAGTTGAGTTCGTATCGTCATTCTGAATTCGTAGACATATAATTTGTTAGGTTTTGTGCACTTTTATTTTGGCACATTTTTCGGTACAAAGTTGGTCCGACACGGACACCATTTTGGGCCAAAATTACCTTTTTGCCCCTGTATCCAAATTGGACTTATGGATAGGCTATCCTAGCTAATTTGACCATTCTGGACACGTTGGTAATGGTTGTTTCACCATCCGACAACATCTGTAGGTTTTTACCCTATTATTATAGTCCTTCTCTTTTATTCGTATTTTAGATCCTTGTATCGGAATTAAGATCCATCAATTCCACTGATTTCACCATCACTGAAATTGAATGTGTTAACCCCGTAGATGTTTATAGAGAATAGCCTTGACCCTGTTTGACCATGGTTGACTGCTTTGACTGAACGTCGAAGTAGAGTCAACATTTGACCTAGTTTAACCTAGAGTTGACCATAGTTGACCAGTTGACCAAAAGTCAACTGTAAGTCAACCATTGACCCAATTTGACCTAGTTTGACTTGGTTTGACTTTCTGTGACCTAGTTTGACCTAGTGTGACTCAGTGTGACCTAGTTTGACTTAGTTGACTGAGTCTGACCCAGATTACGTAGCTTATACTATAGAATCAAGCCTAACACTGTTGAACCCTAATTAGCTTATATATATATCTTATCTTTAGGTCTGTGGCATCACTCTGAGCATCGACCCCATTTGACAACTCAGGACCGCAGGCGAGTACATTCACTGATAGTTTTCATTGTCTTGATATCTGCTATATCCGATTCAGTCGTAGTGTCTTACTTGATTCCCAGTCACGATAGTTCACAGACTAGTATATGTTGGATCATGACATGAGATGTTGTTCCTAGATTTTCTTGGTATATATGTACATTTCCTGTCTTGTTCCATGTACTTGTATAGACACCGATTCCTGAGAGGGAGTAGCTATCCTCTTAGGGAATCACGTGCCATGACGTGTCATGTCCAGATCCATTTTACTATTCGGGGATGGA
This sequence comes from Iris pallida, assembly GCA_029216955.1. Classification (NCBI taxonomy): domain Eukaryota; kingdom Viridiplantae; phylum Streptophyta; class Magnoliopsida; order Asparagales; family Iridaceae; genus Iris; species Iris pallida. The sequence goes on from JANAVB010006599.1 coordinate 44,759,211, forward strand.
GAATTATTAGGGACTATGTGATCCAAGCCACCCTGTCACTATCCTTGTGCTCGCGCCACTCTCCCTCACGTAGGGTGTAGCGAGATTCCCTTGCCTTATGCTCGTTATCCAGGTTGGCCGGCATGACTTTCCGTTGAGGTCACCGCGGATTGTCGGGCCAAATAGATAGCCTGTCCTGTCACTTATCCCCAGCCGATCACATATCGCTCTAATAATTCAAGGCACATTTTATATTTACTTTATCTTATCATATATCCTGCTCTGTTCTACATACAGTACTTTTCACCATGCTATGATATACAGTTACTCACATGTTCTACATGCCTCTATGATGTACCTTGGTTGGAGACCAAGTTCTGCTCGGGAGAAGGGTTACAACCCCGGTCCTTGTTTGGTTTAAGGGTTGTAGCTCAGCTTCCG
>JANAVB010006599.1:44764630-44794630 GCA_029216955.1 Iris pallida
TGCATGCTAGGTTGTGTCAAAATAGATTGTGCCAAGCCAGGTTGTGCCAGAATCCAGGTTGTGCTAGAATCCAGGTTGCGCCAGAATCCAGGTTGCGCCAGAATCCAGGTTGTGCCAGAATCCAGGTTGTGCCAGAATCCAGGTTGCGCCAGCAGCCAGGTTGTGTCAGCAGCCAGGTTGCGCCAGCAGCCAGGTTGCACAAGAATGCGTGCAACCTAGATAACACGGTGCTAAAAAGCGCGCGCACACACTGTTCATCTTCTCCAACCAGCATAAAAATGCTTGGTTGAACCCATGAACTTCAAATGACCATAACTCGGTCAAAATAACTCCAAATTAGGACTTTCAAAGGTCAAAATAGGGTAGAACAAAATTCTCTACAATATGGAATAACTAGTTTTTGAAAACAAGCAAGTTTGATAGATTAAAACCACAAAAAACCGAAAATACATCAAACTTAGATCTACAAGAATCCACCCATAAAAATCAAAAACTCCAACTTCTAGAGAGGCTTATAATCATATAAAGAAGAGAATGGAACAATAAAACTTGAGATCCATCATGAAGCAAGTTGCACTTGCCTAGGGCTCTTGGGTGTAGGTGGAGAGGAGTAAATGAAGAAGATGGAGAAGTTATGAGAAATAAACGGAGGAGAGAGAGAGAGGTTGACTTATATATTGAGCCCAAACCATCTCAAACCAAACCAAGCCAACATGTTGAACCAAACCAAAATAAACCAAGTTAAGATAAACCGAATCAAGATTAAACCAAGACTAGTTAAGCAAGACAAGTCACAACACGAGTCACCTGACAAATATCAGAAATCCGTACACGTATAATGAAAATACGTATAACGAAAAACGGGGGTGAAAACTCTACCCACCTTAAAATAATTTCGTCCTCGGAATTTAATCAAGAGGCTAGAGATGTCGGGGAAAACTATACTAACCACAGGCAATCTATGACTAGTAATTAATCAAGCAATCATTCATGCAAGCAAGGATTTAAGAGCATAAGACATAAGGAAGACATTATACCTCATGAGTTAAACAGGTGTGGATATCGCGATCGGATATCATCCTCACGTTCCCAAGTTGACTCACCCAAAGAGTGATGACCCCAAGCAACACGGACTAACTTAATAGTCTTGTTCTTGAGTACGTTCTCTCTTCGGTCCAATATGGATACGGACATTTCCTCATACGAAAGGTTGGTACCAACAACTAATTCTGAATGATCAAGGATATGGCTCGGATCCGGAATATACCGTCGCAATTGGAATACATGGAATACGTCATGTACCTCATGTAATGACGGTAGAAGAGCGAGACGATAGGACACATCGCCTGCTCGCTCGAGAATATCAAACGACCCTATATACCTAGGACTAAGCTTTCCCCGTACGCCGAATCGAATGACGCCACGGGTAGGCGAGATCCTAAGGAATACGTGGTCGCCGAAAGAAAACTCAAGAGGACGTCGATGAAAATCGGTCCAATGACGCTGACGATCTTGTGCAACTCGAAGATGGTCTCTAACTTGTCTGACCACCTCGATAGTCCGAGTAACCATTTCTGGACCAAGCATCTGTCTCTCGCCTACATCGTCCCAGGCTAAAGGTGATCTGTACTTTCTGCCATACAGTGCCTCAAACGGTGCCATCTGAATGCTGGCCTGAAAACTGTTATTGTAGGAGAACTCCACCAAGTGCAGGTGATCTTCTCACGAACCACCAAAGTCAAGTGTACATGATCGCAACATATCTTCAAGAGTTTGAATCGTGCGCTCCGACTGACCATCTGTCTCCGAATGATAAGCTGAACTAAACTTGAGACGAGTTCCCAAACTCTCCTGAAGACTTCGCTAAAAGTGCGATGTAAACCTTGAATCGCTATCGGACACGATACTGACTGGCACTCCATGCAATCTGACTATCTGTCTAAGATACATCTCTGCAAACTGATCCGTTGACTGGCCAATTCTGAAAGGGGTAAAATGAGCTACCTTCGTGAGCCGGTCAACTATAACCCAGATAGCATCTCTCCCAGCTGGAGATTTAGGTAATCCAGTTACAAAATCCATGATAATGTGCTCTTATTTCCATTCTGGGATCGGTAAAGGTTGAAGAAGTCCGGCTGGTCTCTGATGTTCAGCTTTAACTTGTTGGCAAACTAAACAATGAGAGACAAACCGGGCTATCTCACTCTTCATACCATTCCACCAGAAATGCTGACGGATATCACGATACATCTTCGTGCCACCGAGATGAATTGAATACAGTGAACTGTGAGCCTCTGCCATGATCTCATGTCTGATATCACCGCTGGGTACACAAAGACGCCTTCCATGTCGGAGAGTACCGTCTTTGTGAATACATAACTTTGTTCTCCTTCCTGCTTCACATTCCGGCCTAAGCCGCTGAAGCTTAGAATCTGCTGATTGAGCTATCTTGATCCTCTCAACTATACTGGATTGAACTTGCATACTGGACATCAATACCACATTGGTAAGGAGAACTACCTCTATTTCCATCTTCTGAAGGTCTGCTAATAACTCTGGCTATGTTGTTAGAAAATAAGCTCCTGCTTTTCTACTCAACGCATCTACAACTACGTTGGCCTTCCCAGGATGATACCGCAGGTTGATGTCGTAATCCACAAGTAGCTCTAGCCATCTCCTTTGACGCGTGTTAAGATCCTTCTGAGTAAACACATACTTAAGACTCTTGTGGTCGGTGAAAATCTCTACCCGATCTCCGTACAAGTAATGTCTCCACAACTTAAGGGCAAAAACCACCGCTGCTAACTCTAAGTCATGGGTAGGATAATTCCTCTCATAGTCACGAAGCTGACGTGACGCATAAGCTACTACCTTACCATGCTGCATTAAGACACATAACAATCCTCTGCCGGAAGCGTCACAATAAACTGAAAATTCTCCAGTCCCATCTGGAAGTGTGAGAATGGGTGTCGTCATCAATCCTTACTTCAACTTCTCGAATGAACTCTGAAACTCTACTGTCCAAGTAAACTGCACATCCTTGCGGGTCAACTGCGTCAATGGTGCCGAAATCCGAGCAAAGTCTGACACAAATCGCCGGTAATAGCCGACAAATCCTAGGAAACTGCGAACTCCTGCGACGGTGCTGGAAACTGGCCATGTCTCTATGGCAACTATCTTTTGGGGATCCACTTCCCCTCCACCTCGGGTGATGATTGACCTAAGTACGAAATACGATCAAGCCAAAATTCGTACTTACTGAACTTCGCGTACCACTGGTGCTCTCTGAGAATTTGTAGGACTATTCGGAGATGCTGCTCATGCTCTGCTTCATTCTTACTATAGACTAAGATGTCGTCTATGAACACTATCACGAACTGATCCAAATAGGACATGAATATGCGATTCATGAGATCCATGAATACCGCTGGCGCATTGGTCGCTCCGAATGGCATAACGAGAAACTTCCAATATCTATATCTAGATCTGAATGCTGTCTTCGGAATGTCTTACTCTCTGACTCTGATTTGATGGTACCCCGACAGCAAGTCAATCTTCGAGAATACTGTTGCCCCACTGAGTTGATCGAACAAGTCATCTATCCTTGGTAGAGGATATCTGTTCTTGATTGTTACATAATTCAAGGTACGATAATCAACACATAATCTTGATGTACCATCCTTCTTCTTCACAAGAAGCATTGGGGCTCTCCAATGTGATCCACTAGCATGAATGAATTCTTTGGTTCTGAGTTCTTCAATCATCTTGTACAGGATTTCCAACTCTAATGGTGCCATTCTATAGACTTTCTCTGATATTGGTGCCGTCCCTGGAAGCAAATTAATGGTGAACTCTATCTCTCTCTCTGGGGCATGCCTGGAAGTTCTTCGGAAAATACGTCAGGAAATTCTTCTACCGCTCTGGGAAACTGAACTGCTTCTACCACTGCCATCCGCAAGACTGGTGGAGAAGGTTCTACTTCGCCTCTGGAAAACGAAAACTCTTCTTCGTCGGGAACACCAAAAATAATCCTGCCAACATGGCAGTCTATTCTCGCGTATTGATCCTTTAACCAATCCATTCCTAGGACCACATCATAGTCGGCCATCAGGAATTCTATCAATCTAGCAAAAAACTCTCTACCACTAACTATGATTCGACACGAGGAAAAGACTCTATCTACTCCCACAAGACCATTACCAGTAAGTATATTGAGCTTTACTGACAATGACTCGGGCTCCATTCCTATACGTGTAGCGAATCGTGCAGACATAAATGAATGTGATGCACCCGAATCAAATAATACTGATGCTGAAAAGAGTTGACGAGAATGGTACCTACCACCACCTCACATGATGCCAATTCTTCTGTCACGGTCAGAGCCATAGCTTGACCTTGTCCTCTCGGTACTGGTCCCCCCTGTTGGTGACCTCTCTGTCTGTTCTGAATCTGAGCTTGGGCCTGAGCATACTGTTGCGGCTTCTGCTGCTGGAAAGCTTGAGCCTGAGGCGACAATGGCCTCGGAGGCTGGTACTGTTGCTGCACTGGTGCTGGTCCCCTAACCGATGGACTGGTTAAGGTTGATGAAGAGGAACTGGCTTTATACAGGCATGACCCTATCATGTGATCCGGTACCCCACAAGCCAAGCACGGAAGACTGCATCTGTTTCTGCTTCTGTTGCTGAGGATACGTCGGTGTCGAGTGCTGAACCGACAAAACTGGGGTCATCCTCCTATAAGCTCCAATGGTCAGAGCCCTAGCTGCCGGGGCTGGTGTTGATGACTGGGACAACTGTCCATAAGACCTCTTACGTCCTCGAGTTCGATCTATTATCCTCTGGGAGGTATACTCATGTCTCTTCGCTGCTCGCAAGACGGCATCAAACGTCTGGTGCTCAAATTGCTCTACTGATATAATGATCTCTAGGTGGATTCCCTGCTGGAATCACTGCGCTCGGTCCAATTCGGTCGCCACCAAGGTGGGAGCAAATCGACTAAGTCTAGAAAACGGCCGCATATCCATCGACCGTCCTTCCCATCTGCTTGAGATTGTTGAATCTGGTCTGCAGATCATACCAAGCTACTGCATCAAAGTACTTCGTCTAGAACTTGTCGCTGAATACCGCCCATAAGACAGGCGTCGCCAATCCAACTACTTGTATTGTCCACCAGCTGCGGGCTAAGTCCAATAACTGCAGGCGCACGACGGCCACTTTCTCACCCTCAGGAATCCTAGCTGCTTCCAGGATAACCTTTGTGTCCTGAAGCCACGCATCAGCAGCAATAGCATCTTCAGTTCTGTCAAAGAAAGGAGGGTTCAGACGCTTGAAGCTGTTAGCCGTATTGTTCCCTTGATAACCAACTCTGTCCATGGCATCTTGTACTGTCTGGTGCAGGGCATCGCCCCGACGATCCTGTGACGCAAGCAAATCTCGGATAAGTCCTACCAGGACTCCATTGTCAGGCTCTACAGGCTGAGCTGGCTGAACTGGTGGCTCTGGATCCCCGTAAGGCATAACTCGGGAGGCTGCTCCTGAGAGCTGGACTTGGTCTCCTTGTTGAGGATGGTTCACTGGTGGTTCTCCTTCCGGCTGATCGGCAGGACCAGGAGCAATAACACTGAAGAAAATGACATGGGAAACATTAAGGAAGGACCAAGATAGATCAAGGATATAAGAATATGATCAGTTCAAGATTCCAGGAAGATTAGAAAGCACGAGTAGAAATCAAAGGCGAGTACTGATTGAGACATCTATCCGGTAAAATTCTCACACATTTTAATTTACAAGACCTGCATGGGCTACCACTTAAACCGTGTCAAGCCCCAGAACCAGAATATTGGAGAGCGGGGGACAAACACAGCCAGCTGCGTACATTGAAGTATAATGTACCTCGATATACGGTCACGCCTGTCTAGATGCATGAGGATTTATCTACAAGCCAACAGTCTCTTATGGTCATGAACAAGCATAGTGTCTCAATCTCAACAAGCAAGTAATTGTTACAATATGTAAGATCATCAGACATACAAAGTAAGGCGTCCCAAACATTACATATTCAGATGATCATGAAGCTAGTCATACAAAATACGAAGACTAGCAAGAGTTTAAGTCATACATGATCAACCCTAGGATTTGTCAATCATGTAACAGCCCGTAGGCAGACAAAAATTAAAGTTTCAACATGTAATGCCCGTAGTTCGCATTACGTATTGGGAATACGTGTACGTATTTCGGGCTCGTATTTTTGGTTTGTCATAATTAGTTAGCCTTGGATTTTATTTTGCATGTTGCATTTGCATGGTTCATCATGGCTTGGCATTGGCTTGGTTTGGTTCGGTTTAGTGGGTTTGGCTTGGTTGGGTTTTATGTGGAGAACCACTCCCACCTACCACCACTCCCACCATAAATATCTATCCCTCTCTCTCTCTTCCATTAATACTCATTCCTCATTTCTTCTTCTCCATCTTTACTCTTCACCTACCAGGAGGGAGTGGAGAGCTTAGGCAAGTGCATCTTGCTTCATGGAGCAACCCCATTTTTATTGTTCCATTGTCTTTCTCATGTGTTTCTAAACCACTTTAGTACTTGGCATTTTTTACTTCCATGGTTAAAATTTTGTAGATCTAGCCTTGTGGTATTTTTTTGGTTTCCAGGACTTTTGATCCATCACACTTGCATATTTTGCTAGTTGATGGTTCCATGTTGTAAGAAATTTCGTTCTACCCCATTTTGACCTATGGAAGTCCAAATTTGGACTCCTGTGGGAAATTGGGTGGTGTGGAGAAGCCATGGTATTTTCCATGAACTTTTTCTCAGTTGGCAACAAACTGTTGCTGGCTTGCATTTGTTTTGGCCGCAGGAGTCTTGCCTAGACGCATGGGCATGGCAGCATTAATTATTTTCGGACATAATGTCACTTAATAGCAAGCAAAGTAATTTGGGCAAGGCCTAATAATTATTTGCCACGTACAGCTTGCATTTCATGCATATAATATAGTGGAGAGCCGCATGAATTATTAATGTTTTAGCCGCATGAACAAATCCAGTTGCATGAGCATTAATGTGGCATGCATTAATTGCAAGGTCATTTAGTTAATTGCCTTGCATTAGTAGCCGCATGGCTACTGTTTATTTGCCTCGGCCGCATAAGAATTTTGCATGGCTTTTATTATTTAATATATAATTGCATGGCCAATCCTGGAAGCCGTATGGGATTGCATGCAACTGCAAGCATTTGCATGCATTAATTCCATTAAAGCACTAGCCTTTAGAATATAATTAATGCATTAGTCTTCAATATATATAATTAATACATTAGTCTTTAATAGATAATTAATGCATTAACTATTTAAGTACTTTTCTAATGCATGCATTATGCTTTGGCTGACTTTATGGCCGCTTGTCTTTAACTATTTGTAAAATTTCTTTTCTAATGCATGCATTCATGCATAAGCTAACTGAGCTGGCCGCATGGAATTTAAATGTGAGCCGCATAAGCACACAGGCATGGGCCAATTATTTCTTGCTTGGCCATTCACTCCTATTGTAGCCGCATATGGGTATAACTATTGTTTAATATCTTTTGCATATACATGGCCCTTGCAATAATTGCTTGCCTGCTAAATTTAGTGTAGCCGCATGTACTTGTTGGCAAATATTCCATGGTTTGCTTGCATGAGCATGGTAATACATGCAGCCGCATGTATATCAGTTGCTTGCATGGAAATATTAATATATATTAATGCCTAGCTTAAAGAATGCATGGTCACGTGGACTTGTATATTAGTGCATGGCCTATATTAAATATTTGCTAGGAATAAGACTGGCCGCATGAGAATAATCCCTAGCCGCATGGACAGTGGCCATTTATTAATTGTAGCCGCATGGCCTCATATACTTGGATGGCATACTATAAATAATGCAATCATTGCTTGGCCACGTGAACCATTAATTAAAGGTTCACGTGAACTTTTCTTACTGCATTAATTGTGGGGGGGTCCCACATAGCTTCTTTTAGTTGACTTGCTTGCTGAAGTGGGAGTTTGCATTTAACGAGGGTCCCACTGTCTTTTGTCTTATTTGATTTTTGGCCCATTTATTGTTTCCTGGCCGCATGGGTGGCCTCCCACTCTCTTTGACCGTATGTTTGTTCTCCCACTTTTGGACCACATGGGTCCCACTTTGATTGTTTAAATGTCTTATTTGCGTGAATTGTGGTCAGAATTTCTTCCCTCTTCCAACATGAAAGTTATAGAGTTTCTCCTTGGCTTCAAGAATATATATATTATTAATATATTATTATTTAATTGTGCAAGTTTCTCTCCTCCTTGATAAATGGTATGACTTGATAGTGACCCGCCGTGGTGCACTCCTGACATGATAACTTGACCTGACAATTTGACATGATAACTTGACATGATAATTCTTGATAGCGGCCCGCCGTGGCGCACTCTTGACATGATAAACCTGGCATGATAGCTCTCGAAATGCTGTTGCGACGGCTAACACGACTCGACAAGATTGAATAACTTGGACACCGTGGACGATTGTGCTTGTACAAATGAACCCGTCTTGTCTTGCATCATGTCTAGGACGGAGATCCCTGAGTACCACGGTCAGGGGCACCCACTGAAATCAACTAAGGCTAACAACTAGAATAAATCCAGTAGTCATAAAGAGATTTTCCCAGCTACAGGCAATCCCGTTATCTGGGCGCCCCACTTGGGATCTGTAGCCTGCCGTCGAGTAGGGCACATTTCCAGCACACTGTCATGTGTTGCACCCTCTAAGTCACCTAAGGGTACATGCGTTTCCTGGACGATGTACCCACTTGAATTCAACTCTAAATTGCGTCTGGATAGCCTGGATGGTCTGCAGGGCTTGTGGCTGTGGAACAATCTCACTGCATCTTGCTAGTAACTAGGCCTGTGATAACCCTAGTTAGTTAAAGTATTAAGCCGTACTTATTGCTTGGCCGTGAAATGTTGGGTGAAGTTTACCAGTCTATTCTTGTCTTGATCCTGTACAAGATTATTACATGTCCTGATTTCCTTATTTTATCTTGCCGATAAATGGTAGAAAAATCCAAGTTCTGTTCAGACGAAGGGTTACAACCCCGGTCCTTGTTTGGTTTACGGGTTGTAACCTGGTTATCTGAATAGTCCCATGGTTATCTCATCGTATATCACCTGTCCTGTTTTCTTAATTATTGTCTTTTATTATATATTATTACTCTTGTGCTGATTGATGGTTTTAGTTCCTAAGTGAAGCCTCCTTTGTGGCACTTGCTCTTTCTGGGGTCTGACCCAGCTGGTTTTGTATGGCCAGATACCAGAGCAGCTCCAGAGGATCTACCGAATCTCCAACCACATGGTGACCACTAGACGGAATCCTGGCAACGAGTGGGTTATTTTTGGCTCTCCCACTTTATTGTAAAATTATTTTTTTGAGGCGTTTAGCCACCGAGCAAGTGTTAGCTCGTGTACATTTTACTTACTGTCTGCCTACGGGCTGTAACATGATTGGCAACCTAGGGTTGATCATGTATGACTAAACTCTTGCTAGTCCTCACTTTTGTAACGACTAGCTTCATGATCAGCGGAATATGTAATGTTTGGGACGCCTTACTATTGTATATTTGGCAATCTTACAACTTGTAATATCTGCTTATTTGCTTGTGATTGAGACACTAGGCTTGTTATTGACCCTAAGAGACTGATGGCTTGTAGATAAACCCTCATATATCTAGACAGCCGTGATCGTATAGTGGAGTGGATTCCATTTCATTATACGTAGCTGGCTATGTCTGCCCCCGCTCTCCAGTATTCTGGTTCTGGGGCGTGACATGGTTTAAGTGGTGGCCCATGCAGGTCTTGTAAATCAAGATATGTGAAGGTTTACCGAATAGATGTCTCAATCAGTACTCGCCCTTGATCTCTGCTCGTATCCTCTTGATTCCTGAAATTCTTGTCCTGATCACATGCTTGTAATCGTTGATCTGTCCTGGTCCTTCCTTATTGTTTCCATGTCGTATTCTTCAGCGGCATTGAACCTGGACCTGCCGATCAGCAAGGCGGATCTCCTCCCGTGGACCAGCAGCAACCAGAAGATCAGGCCCAGTACTCAGGAGCAGCCTCCCGAGTCGTACCTACTGGAGGAGAGCCGCCAGTTCATCCAGTCCAGCCTGCAGAGCCTGATGATGGCACTTTGGTGGGTCTCATCAGATCATTGTTAGCTTCCCAAGACCGTCGAGGAGATGCCTTGCAACAGGCAGTGGCAGATGCTCTGAACAGAGGTGGAGATCATGGGAACCGTGCAACGAACAGTTTCAAGCGTCTGAACCCTCCCTTCTTTAACGGCAGCGAAGATGCTATTACCGCAGATGCTTGGCTTCAGGACACAGAAATGATTCTAGAGGCAGCGAAGACGCCCGAGGATGAGAAGGTGGCCGTGGTGCGCCTGCAGTTATTAGATCTTGCCCGCAGCTGGTGGGCAGCACAGGCCGTGGGATTAGTGGCCCCTATTCCATGGGCACTATTCAGAGAGAGATTCCAGACTAAGTACTTCGATGCGGTGGCTCGGTACGATCTATAGACCAAGTTCACCAACCTGAAGCAAGGAGGAAGAACGGTCGACGGATATACGGCCGAGTTTTCCAGGCTTAGTCGGTTTGCTCCCACTTTGGTGGCAACCGAGTTCGACAGAGCCCAGCGGTTCCAGCAAGGGCTCCACCTCGAGATTTTGTTGGCAGTGGAGCAGTTTGAGCATCAGACTTTTGATGCAGTGTTGAGGGCAGCTAGGAGGCACGAGTATACCTCCCACAGGATAGTAGACAGGACCGGAGGTCGGAAGCGATCTCACGGCCAGATGACCCAGTCGACAGCACCAGCCCCGATAGTCAGGGCTTTGACAATTGGAACTCCGAGGCAGGCGGCCTCAGTGACGTCGATCACGTTCCCTCAGCAACAGAAGCCGAAGCAGTCTTCTACAATGGGCTGCACTCATTGTGGGAAGCCAGGACACGTTGTTTCAGAGTGTCGCAGAGCACAGGGATTGTGCTTGGCTTGTGGAGCACCGGACCACAAGATAGGGTCCTGTCCGAATAGGGCCAGTTCGTCATCGGCCCAGACTAGTCCCTCGGTAAGGGGACCAGCCCCAGTCCAACAGCAGCAGCAGCAGTATCCATTGCCGAGGCCATTGCCGCCTCAGGCCCAAGTGTTTCAGCAGCAGTACCAGCCTCCGAGGCCATTGCCGCCTCAGGCCCTAGCCTTCCAGCTACAGAGACCCCAGCAGTATGCCCAGGTCCAAGCTCAGATCCAGAACCGGCAGAGAGGTTCCTAGCAGGATATCTTTCCTCTTTCTCGTGCCTTCGATTTCCATGCTTACATACATGATTGCATGATTGATTGCTTAGTATAGCTTGTCCTTGCATCTCTATCCACTTGATTAAATTCCGAGGACGGAATTCTTTTAAGGTGGGTAGAGTTGTAATGCCCGTAGTTCGCATTACGTATTGGGAATACGTGTACGTATTTCGGGCTCGTATTTTTGGTTTGTCATAATTAGTTAGCCTTGGATTTTATTTTGCATGTTGCATTTGCATGGTTCATCATGGCTTGGCATTGGCTTGGTTTGGTTCGGTTTAGTAGGTTTAGCTTGGTTGGGTTTTATGTGGAGAACCACTCCCACCTACCACCACTCCCACCATAAATATCTATCCCTCTCTCTCTCTTCCATTAATACTCATTCCTCATTTCTTCTTCTCCATCTTTACTCTTCACCTACCAGGAGGGAGTGGAGAGCTTAGGCAAGTGCATCTTGCTTCATGGAAGAACCCCATTTTTATTGTTCTATTGTCTTTCTCATGTGTTTCTAAACCACTTTAGTACTTGGCATTTTTCACTTCCATGGTTAAAATTTTGTAGATCTAGCCTTGTGGTATTTTTTGGTTTCCAGGACTTTTGATCCATCACACTTGCATATTTTGCTAGTTGATGGTTCCATGTTGTAAGAAATTTCGTTCTACCCCATTTTGACCTATGGAAGTCCAAATTTGGACTCCTATGGGAAATTGGGTGGTGTGGAGAAGCCATGGTATTTCCCATGAACTTCTTCTCAGTTGGCAATAAATTGTTGCTGGCTTGCATTTGTTTTGGCCGCAGGAGTCTTGCCTAGCCGCATGGGCATGGCAGCATTAATTATTTTCGGACATGATGTCACTTAATAGCAAGCATAGTAATTTGGGCAAGGCCTAATAATTATTTGCCACGTACAGCTTGCATTTCATGCATATAATATAGTGGAGAGCCGTATAAATTATTAATGTTTTAGCCACATGAACAAATCCAGTTGCATGAGCATTAATGTGGCATGCATTAATTGCAAGGTCATTTAGTTAATTGCCTTGCATTAGTAGCCGCATGGCTACTATTTATTTGCCTCGGCCGCATAAGAATTTTGCATGGCTTTTATTATTTAATATATAATTGCATGGCCAATCCTGGAAGCCGCATGGGATTGCATGCAACTGCAAGCATTTGCATGCATTAATTCCATTAAAGCACTAGCCTTTAGAATATAATTAATGCATTAGTCTTCAATATATATAATTAATACATTAGTCTTTAATAGATAATTAATGCATTAACTATTTAAGTACTTTTCTAATGCATGCATTATGCTTTGGCTGACTTTATGGCCGCTTGTCTTTAACCATTTGTAAAATTTCTTTTCAAATGCATGCATTCATGCATAAGCTAACTGAGCTGGCCACATGGAATTTAAATGTGAGCCGCATAAGCACACAGGCATGGGCCAATTATTTCTTGCTTGGCCATTCACTCCTATTGTAGCCGCATATGGGTATAACTATTGTTTAATATCTTTTGCATACACATGGCCCTTGTAATAATTGCTTGCCTGCTAAATTTAGTGTAGCCGCATGTACTTGTTGGCAAATATTCCATGGTTTGCTTGCATGAGCATGGTAATACATGCAGCCGCATGTATATCAGTTGCTTGCATGGAAATATTAATATATATTAATGCCTAGCCTAAAGAATGCATGGTCACGTGGACTTGTATATTAGTGCATGGCCTATATTAAATATTTGCTAGGAATAAGACTGGCCGCATGAGAATAATCCCTAGCCGCATGGACAGTGGCCATTTATTAATTGTAGCCGCATGGCCTCATATACTTGGATGGCATACTATAAATAATGCAATCATTGCTTGGCCACGTGAACCATTAATTAAAGGTTCACGTGAACTTTTCTTACTGCATTAATTGTGGGGGGTCCCACATAGCTTCTTTTAGTTGACTTGCTTGCTGAAGTGGGAGTTTGCATTTAACGAGGGTCCCACTGTCTTTTGTCTTATTTGATTTTTGGCCCATTTATTGTTTTCTGGCCGCATGGGTGGCCTCCCACTCTCTTTGACCGCATGTTTGTTCTCCCACTTTTGGACCACATGGGTCCCACTTTGATTGTTTAAATGTCTTATTTGCGTGAATTGTGGTCAGAATTTCTTCCCTCTCCCAACATGAAAGTTGTAGAGTTTCTCCTTGGCTTCAAGAATATATATATTATTAATATATTATTATTTAATTGTGCAAGTTTCTCTCCTCCTTGATAAATGGCATGACTTGATAGTGACCCGCCGTGGTGCACTCCTGACATGATAACTTGACCTGACAATTTGACATGATAACTTGACATGATAATTCTTGATAGTGGCCCGCCGTGGCGCACGATTGACATAATAAACCTGGCATGATAGCTCTCGAAATGCTGTTGCGACGGCTAACACAACTCGACAAGATTGAATAACTTGGACACCGTGGACGATTGTGCTTGTACAAATGAACCCGTCTTGTCTTGCATCATGTCTAGGACGGGGATCCCTGAGTACCACGGTCAGGGGCACCCACTGAAATCAAATAAGGCTAACAACTAGAATAAATCCAGTAGTCATGAAGAGATTTTCCCAGCTACAGGCAATCTCGTTATCTGGGCGCCCCACTTGGGATCTGTAGCCTGCCGTCGAGTATAGGCACATTTCCAGCACACTGTCATGTGTTGCACCCTCTAAGTCACCTAAGGGTACATGCGTTTCCTGGACGATGTACCCACTTGAATTCAACTCTAAATTGCGTCTGGATAGCCTGGATGGTCTGCAGGGCTTGTGGCTGTGGAACAATCTCACTGCATCTTGCTAGTAACTAGGCCTGTGATAACCCTAGTTAGTTAAAGTATTAAGCCGTACTTATTGCTTGGCCGTGAAATGTTGGGTGAAGTTTACCAGTCTATTCTTGTCTTGATCCTGTACAAGATTATTACATGTCCTGATTTCCTTATTTTATCTTGCCGATAAATGGTAGGAAAATCCAAGTTCTGTTCAGACGAATGGTTACAACCCCGGTCCTTGTTTGGTTTACGGGTTGTAACCTGGTTATCTGAATAGTCCCATGGTTATCTCATCGTATATCACCTGTCCTGTTTTCTTAATTATCGTCTTTTATTATATATTATTACTCTTGTGTTGATTGATGGTTTTAGTTCCTAAGTGAAACCTCCTTTGTGGCACTTGCTCTTTCTGGGGTCTGACCCAGCTGGTTTTGTATGGCCAGATACCAGAGCAGCTCCAGAGGATCTACCGAATCTCCAGCCACATAGTGACCACTAGACGGAATCCTGGCAACGAGTGGGTTATTTTTGGCTCTCCCACTTTATTGTAAAATTATTCTTTTGAGGCGTTTAGCCACCGAGCAAGTGTTAGCTCGTGTACATTTTACTTACTGTCTGCCTACGGGCTGTAACATGATTGGCAACCTAGGGTTGATCATGTATGACTAAACTCTTGCTAGTCCTCACTTTTGTAACGACTAGCTTCATGATCAGCGGAATATGTAATGTTTGGGACGTCTTACTATTGTATATTTGGCAATCTTACATCTTGTAATATCTGCTTATTTGCTTGTGATTGAGACACTAGGCTTGTTATTGACCCTAAGAGACTGATGGCTTGTAGATAAACCCTCATATATCTAGACAGCCGTGATCGTATAGTGGAGTGGATTCCATTTCATTATACGTAGCTGGCTATGTCTGCCCCCGCTCTCCAGTATTCTAGTTCTGGGGCGTGACACAACACGAGCTAACACTTGCTCGGCGGCTAAACGCCTCAAAAGAATAATTTACAATAGAGTGGAAGAGCAAAATAAGAAACCCACTCGTTGCCGGGATTACGTCTGGTGTTCACCATCTGGCTGATAAGCAGGAAGATCCTCGGGCATCACTCTGAAATCTGGCCATACAAAACCAGCTGGATCAGACCCCAGAAAGAGCAAGTGCCACAAGGGAGGCTTCACTTAGAAACTAAAACCAGCATATAATAAAGGAAGAACTGATAAAAGAGCATAGTTAAATAACATGAGGGACTGAGTTAACATAAAACATTAGTTGTCGTAGGAGGAACAAGAGGTGGAATATAATTCTCATGTTAATCATGAGATAATTCATTCAAGCACGGCCAATCAAGTCCTACGACTTGCTATTGTTAGCTAACTAGGATTATCACAAGCTTAGTTACTAACAAGATGCAATTGAGATGTTCCCGCAGTCACAAGCCCTGCAGACTATCCAGGTTATCCAGGCGAGGAGATTTATTAGAGTTACAAGAGTTATCAAGCTTACTGGTGTACTTTCAGTACTTATGTTTTCAAGAAGTGCCCTACATGACAGTGAGCTGAAAATGTGCCATACTCGTCGGCAAGCTACAAGTCCTTCTGGTGTAGTCGGGATAACGGGATCGCCTGTAACTGAAAAAATCTCTCTATATGAACTACTTGATCAATCTAGTCATTAACCTAGTCAGATTCATTATGAATTCCTGACCGTGGTAACCAGAAATTCATGTCCTAGACATGATGCAAGACGAGACATGTATCTTATACAGGCACAATCAAGAAAATCAACCACGGTGTCAAGACAAGAGTTACTTAGCAAGTCAGGGTAGCTGTCGCAACAGCGTTCAAGATTATCATGTCATGTCAGGTTACTTATTACTTGTCAAGATTACTTGTCAGGAGTGCGCCTCGACGGGCCACTATCAAGATTATACATGTCATATCAAGTTTACTTGTTACTTGTCAAAAGTGCGCCAAGCCAGGTTGTGCCAAGTCAGGTTGTCACACCCCAGAACCAGAATACTGGAGAGCGGAGGCAGACATAGCCAGCTACGTATATTGAAGTGTAACCCACCTCGCTATACGGTCACAGCTGTCTAGATACATGAGGGTTTAACTACAAGCCAACAGTCTCTTATGGTCATGAACAACCCTAGTGTCTCAATCACAAGCAAGTAAGTAAGTGTTCAAGATGTAAGATCACCAAATATACAATAGTAAGGCGTCCCAAACATTACATATTCAGCTGATCATGAAGCTAGTCGTTACAAAATGTCAGGACTAGCAAGAGTTTAGTCATACATGATCAACCCTAGGATCTGTTAATCATGTCACAGCCCATAGACAGACAATAAATAAAGGTACCATCGTGCTAACAAGTGCTCGTCGGCTAAACGCCTCAAAAGAATAATTTTACAATAAAGTGGGAGGACAAAAGAAATCCACTCGTTGCCAGGGTTACGCCTGGTGGTCACCATCTGGCTGGAAGGTAGGTAGATCCTCTGGAGCTGCTCCGATATCTGGTCATACAAAACCAGCTGGGTCAGACCCCAGAAAGAGCAAGTGCCACAAAGGAGGCTTCACTTAGGAACTAAAACTAGCATAACACAATAGAATATAAAAGATAATAAATAAAGAACTGATGATAATAGGGATAACCACAGTAAACTGAGTACGAGGAAACCATTCAAGTAGCCAGGTCACAACCCTTAAACCAAACAAGGACTGGGGTTATAACCCTTCACCTGAATAGAAATCCGTCTCAAATACTATTGGTACAGTAAAAACAATAAACGAAGAGAGGACACAGAACTGCTCCGGGAGCCAGGTTACAATCCTTAAACCAAACAAGGACCGGGGTTGTAACCCTTCGTCTGAACAGAACTGGACCCCTGATCTTTATTGTTAAGGCCAGCATAAGTAATAAATCATAATGTCGAAGTGAAGTAAAACATGACGAGCATGGCATGGGGTACACTAAGACAATAAACGAAGAGAGGACACAGAACTGCTCCGGGAGCCAGGTTACAACCCTTAAACCAAACAAGGACCGGGGTTGTAACCCTTCGCCTGAACAGAACTGGACCCCTGATCATTTATTGTTAAGACAGGCACAATCAATCGTGTCATGTCACAGTCTTGTATAGGATCCAGATAAAACTAAGCTGGAATAAGCTCCATTCAATCAATCACGGCCAATCAAGAAGTACGGCTTGATACTCTTAACTAACTAGGGTTATCACAGGCCTAGTTACTAGCAAGATGCAATGAGATTATCTCCAACAGCCACAAGCCCTGCAGACCATCCGGTTTTCCGGATCGAATGTCCATTTATGAAGGGTGCACCACATGACTGTGCGCTGGAAATGTGCCCTACTCGTCGGTAGGCTACAAGTCCACTGAATGCGCCCAGATAACGGGATTGCCTGTAGCTGGGAATCTCTTCATGTCTACTGAATTATTCTAGTTTATTAGCCTTAGTCAATTACTGTAGGTATCCCTGACCGTGGTACTCAGGGATCCCCATCCTAGACATGATGCGAGACAGTACTGGTTTATTTGTACAAACACAATCGTCCACGGTGTCCAGGTCATTCGTACTTGTCATGTCAGGCTAGCTGTCGTAACAGCATGTCCTGATATATTATGTCAGTTTACTTGCTAAGAGTGCGCCGCGGCGAGCCCCTATCATGCCATGGTTCATGTACAGAACTTGTATAGTACGAGTATTCTATAAGGGTTAGAACCTGAATAAATGAGACAGTCCAACATAATAATAATAACAAAATAAGGAAAGATGACAAGGACTCGGAAGGAGTTAGACAGCTAAGGGAAACCAAGTTCCTGCAGCTGCAGGCTCATACGGCTAGAAGAATGGGCGTATGCGGCTGGAGGATGCAGGGCATATGCGGCCGTTAGGAGCAAGCGCATGCGGCTGAAAGAACGGGCCACATGCAGCTCGCGGGGATCAAGTCATATGTGGCAGCGGGAAGACTGAGCCCTATGCGGCTGGGACTTAATGTGGCTGGAAAGGCAAGTGCTTATGCGGCTGGAAAGGCAAGTGCTTATGCGGCTAAGGGCCAAGCCCTCTCATGCGACTGAATCAAAGGCAGAGCCATGCGGCAGAGTTTCAATTGGAGTCTTATGCGGCTGAAGAATGTCAATCTTTATGCGGCTGAGAATTAATGCGTCAAGCGACTGAGTCAAGTTAAGGCCTCATGCGGCTGGGTTGCTGTCACGCCCCACTCCCGTAGGAGCGATCGTCCTCGCTAAGGCGTAATGCCGCATGGGCCTAGGTTGCGCCCGTGCAAGTCTATCTCCAGAAACGGCCGATTTGCTAGGCCACAGAGTCGCACAGAGTGTCCCCATTTGCAGCGGAAAGTAAATGAACACAAATTGAAGCAAATTCCAACTCTTTATTGATTTTCAAGAAGTTTACAAGCGGCGCTAGGCCGAGGTTACAAGTCTATCAAGCTCTCTCTCTCCGAAACATAAAAGGCGCCAAGCGGCTTACAAAATGGAATGATTCGTGGCGATGTTCCGATACATTATGTCCTGTATATGGTGCTTCAGCTCCTTGCAACGCTCCAAGGCTCCAGAGATAGCTCCGCGCCTTAGCACGTTCGATGGAAGCTCCGCACCCGCCGGCGTCTCCTACATCCTGCAAGCAGACTGTGGGGTTATCAGTACATTGTTATGCACTGGTGGGGAGGCTAGCTCGCCCACAATGTTATCATTACCAAACACGTTCCATTTACTTTCGTGCACCGTCTATCATTCATTGTCTTTCTAATCTTGCCTTAGGATCAGTTTCATACATATTTCATAACCTATCTCGTGTTGCCAATTTCAAGTGTCGCATGGAAATACATGCATGACTTACCCATGCTTACCGTCCGGCCTTCCCTGTTCAATGTAAACCAAGTTAGTCAACAATTCATATATTCTCAACTCTACATGATTCACGTAAACATTCAATGCCAATGGCATGTTCCTGCCTTAGATTCTAACGCGTCGTAGGCGTATTCTCTAACTCATTGTACGAAGTATTCATTATCATTTGGTGTGATACATTTCAAGCTTATTCAGAAGGTGCTTTGTTCAGATTAACTTAGACTACTTTGATTTCAATACAAGGACTTGCACGTGGATTGCCACCAGCAAAGCCCACTTAAATCTATATGCACCGGTCGCTGGCATCACAAGCCATTTTGGACATCCAAGCCGTGGTATTTCTCAACTAGCGTAGGGTGAGGACTGGCACACACCCCGTTAGTCTCTTGAAATACTCCTGCACTTACGTCCCCCGGGTGGCCGAGTCCGCACCCAGGTAGCCCGTAAGCCGTATTTTTGATTCCGCCTAGGCCGGCATATCCCCCCTTTGATCATGCCGCGGAATCCCTTTTCTTTACGGTCACAGCATTCACCACCCCTCGCTCGTGCCGTTTGTCCACGACCATTTCGTATTAACTTTTCTTTTTAACTTAACGGCTGTCTCTGAGCCGTAGGCTAACCCTTAGCCTTAATGCGTTATCGACCAGGTTGGCGTCCGTGTAGCGCGGGTAGCGAGCCCCGTTGCACGTGCCCGTCATACCTGTCGCTAACCATTTCCATCCTTCTTATCTTTTATTCATTCTTTCTTTCACTTGTTCATTCATTCGTTGATTCATTCATTCACTTATTCATTTACTCTTTCATTCATACATTACGCAACTCCTTGTGCAGGAGTCGCCTTGGCGACCCATCGGTCCCATAGCCTTTCAATGTTGCTATACTCTACTCGGAACGACTATATTGATAGTCTTCCCATTTCATTGTTGTAACCCATTGATTGTTTCATTGTTGAACGCATAAGGGACTTGAACGCAAGCTTGTGCCTTAGCACGAGCGTGGAGCGCGGTGCGAGAGTTCTCGTATTTTCCATGTTCTTTTTCCATATTCTATACAAGCATACAAGATGGGATTAATCCCTTAGCTAGGTGCGTGGGGTCATTTATTAGCATGTGCAGTGTTATCGCCTAGCGATTTCAGTGATAGTGTCCGTATTATTATGTGTCTAGGCTAAGCACAGATAGGTTCATCGGAGCCACCCACCTTAGCGATGTTCGCATCGGCCGAGCGATACTCCGAGCGCGCCTTTGATAGTCTAAGTCTGGATTCATCTTTGACGGGCCATTGTAAGTCTTGCATCGATTCGCATCGATACTTCATCGGGTCGACGCAACTCTTCGAGTCGACGGCTCGTTTGAGTCGTTGCACTTGCCGTTTGAATCGGCGTTCCGCTAGGGCGGAGCGGGGCATTACAGTTGCTGCCCATGGCCTTATGCGGCTGGAAATGCTTGCCGCATGAAGACTCATGCGCTCAAGTATTTCCATGCGGCCAGGACAGCTATACGGCTGTACTGTTCTTCTTCTTCACTGATCCGAGAAGAAGAACACCATGAATCCAAACTTTCAAGCTCCATAAACCCTTCATCCGGAGTCCAAATCCGAACTTTCATAGGTCGAATTGGGGCAGAACGAAATGCTCTACAACATGGAACCATCAAAACTTAGAAATAACAAAGCTAGGTAGATCAAAACCCAAGAAATCCGAAAATAAAATAAACTTAGATCTAGAAGAGTTTAGCCATGGAAATTGAAAATGCCAAGCACTAAAGAGTCTTAGAATATTGCAAGGAAGAAAATGGAATAATAAATCTTGAGTTCCCCCATGAAGCAAGATGCACTTGCCTAAGCTCTCTCTCTCTCTCTCACTCTCCTGGTGGTTGAAGAAGTAATGGTGGAGAAGAAGAAGTAAATGAAGAGAGAGAATGAGGGAAATTGATTAAATAAGGAGGGTGGTGGTAGGTAGGAGGGTTCACCATTGGTTCATGATGAACCAAACCAAGCCGAACCAACCCAAGAATAAATCAATCAATGAAATGCTAGAATAAATTAAGCAGGGAGACATGCAATACGGGTCAAATTACGTATACATATACCAAGATACGCAATACGAACCACAGGCATTACAACTCTACCCACCTTAAAAGAATTTCGTCCTCGGAATTTAATTAAGAGGCTAAAGGGTCAAGAGCAAGCTATACTAATCACAAGCAAGTTATAACTAGGCAATCAATCATTCAAGCAAGGTACTAAGGGTGTAAGGCATAAGAAGGACATTATACCTCACGAATCAAACAGGTCGGTATATCGCGATCGGATATCATCCTCACGCTCCCACGTTGACTCACCCAAAGAGTGATGACCCCAAGCAACTCGGACTAACTCGATAGTCTTGTTCTTGAGTGTCTTCTCTCTTCGGTCCAATATAGACACGGGCCTCTCCTCATACGAAAGGTTGGTACCAACAACCAATTACGAATGATCCAGGATGTGGCTCGGGTCCGGGATATACCGTCGCAGTTGGGATACATGAAATACGTCATGTACCTCACGCAACGACGGCGGAAGAGCGAGACGATAGGATACATCTCCTACTCGCTCCAGAATATCGAACGGTCCTATATACCTAGGACTAAGCTTTTCTCGCACGCCGAAATGAATGACGCCACGGTTAGACGAAATCCTCAGGAATACATGGTCGCCGACAGAAAACTCGAGAGGGCGCCGATGAGAATCGGCCCAATGGCGCTGGCGATCTTGTGCAACTCGAAGATGATCCCTGACTCTCCCGACCACTTCAACGGTCTGAGCAATCATTTCTGGACCGAGCATCTGCCTCTCCCCAACATCATCCCAAGATAGCGGGGATCTGCACTTCCTACCATACAGTACCTCGAACGGTGCCATCTGGATACTAGCTTGGAAACTATTGTTGTACGAGAACTCCACCAGGTGCAGGTGATCTTCCCATGAACAACCGAAGTCGAGCGTACAACATCTCAACATGTCTTCGAGAGTCTGGATCGTGCGTTCCGACTGACCATCTGTCTGCGGGTGATATGCTGAGCTGAATTGGAGGCGAGTTCCCAAACTCTCTTGCAGGCTACGCCAAAAGCGTGACGTAAATCTGGAATCTCGGTCCGAGGTGATACTGACTGGCACACCGTGTAATCTGACAATCTGCCGGAGATACATTTCTGCTAGCTGAGCCGTCGACTGACCAACTCTGAACGGGAGAAAGTGAGCCACCTTCGTGAGCCGGTCAACTATAACCCAAATAGCATCTCGACCAGCTGGGGATCTAGGTAATCCAGTCACGAAATCCATGGTTATATGCTCCCACTTCCACTCTGGAATCGACAAGGGCTGAAGAAGTCCAGCTGGCCTCTGATGTTCAGCTTGAACTTGTTGACAAACTAAACAATGAGAGACAAACCGGGCTATCTCCCTCTTCATGCCATTCCACCAAAAGTGCTGGCGGATATCACGGTACATCTTAGTACCGTCGGGATGAATGGAATACTGCGAACTGTGGGCCTCTGCCGTGATCTCCTGTCTGATATCTCTACTGGGTACACAAAGACGCTTACCATGTCGAAGTGTACCGTCTTCATGAATACATAACTCTGGTCTTCGTCCTGCCTCACACTCTGCTCTGAGTCGCTGAAGCTTGGAATCTGCTGACTGTGCCATCCGTATCCTCTCGACTATAGTGGACTAAACTTGCATACTGGCCATCAATGCCACATTGGTAGGAAGGACAACTTCTATACCCATCTTCTGAAGATCTGCCAACAACTCTGGTTGCGCTGTCAGAAAATAAACTCCGGCTCTCCTGCTCAATGCATCTGCAACAACGTTGGCCTTCCCAGGATGATACTGCAGGTTGACATCATAATCCACAAACAGCTCCAGCCATCTTCTCTGACGCATGTTAATGTCCTTCTGGGTGAACACATACTTCAGGCTCTTGTGGTCGGTAAAAATCTCCACCCTATCTCCATACAGGTAGTGTCTCCACAACTTAAGTGCAAACACTACTGCTGCCAGCTCTAAGTCATGGGTTGGGTAATTCTTCTCATGATCACGAAGTTGACGTGACGCATAAGCTATTACCTTCCCATGTTGCATCAAAACACATCCTAATCCTCTGCCTAAAGCATCACAGTACACTGAAAATCCTCCGACCCCATCTGGAAGCATGAGAATAGGAGCCGTCATCAAGCCTCGCTTCAACTTCTCAAAAGAATCCTGGCACTCTGCTGTCCAAGAAAACTGCACATCCTTGCGGGTCAACCGGGTCAATGGCGCTGAAATTCGAACAAAGTCTGAAACAAATCGCCGGTAGTAGCCGGCCAAGCCAAGAAAACTGCAAACTTCGACAACTGTGCTGGACACTGGCCACGACTCAATGGCCACGATCTTCTGGGGATCCACTTCAACTCCTCCTCGGGTGATGATATGACCCAAGTACGAAATACGATCGAGCCAGAACTCGCATTTACTGAACTTGGCATACAATTGGTGCTCTCTGAGAATCTCAAGAACCATACGGAGATGATGCTCATGCTCCGCTTCACTCTTGCTGTAGACCAGAATATCGTCTAGGAACACAATCACGAACTGATCCAAATAAGGCATGAAGATACGATTCATGAGGTCCATGAATACGGCCGGCGCATTGGTGGCTCCAAATGGCATCACAAGGAACTTCCAATGCCCATACCTAGATCTGAAAGCTGTCTTCGGGATGTCCTGCTCTCTGACTCTGATCTGATGGTATTCTGATCGCAAGTCGATCTTCGAGAATACTGCTGCCCCCTTGAGTTGATCAAACAAGTCATCTATCCTGGGGAGAGGATATATGTTCTTGATTGTCACTGAGTTCAAGGTACGATAATCTACACATAATCTGGACGTACCATCCTTCTTTTTCACAAGAAGCATCGGGGCTCCCCAAGGCGATCCACTAACACGAATGAATCCCTTGGTTCTGAGTTCTTCAATCATCTTGTACAATATTTCTAGCTCTGACGGCGCCATCCTGTAGACTCTCTCTGACACTGGAGCTGTTCCGGGAATCAAGTCGATGGTAAACTCGATCTCTCGCTCTGGCGGTATCCCTGGAAGCTCTTCTGGGAAAACATCTGGAAACTCTTCGACTATACGAGGTAACTGTACTACTGCTACTGCCATTCGCAATACTGGAGGAGAAGATTCAACTTCGCCTCGGAAGAAGGAAAACTCTGGCTCGCCTGGAATGCTAAAAACAACCCTGCCAATGTGGCAGTCTATCCTAGCATACGGGTCCCTCAACCAATCCATCCCTAAGATCACATCATAATCGGCCATCGGGAACTCTATCAATCTAGCGGGGAACTCTCTACCGCTAACTACGATCCGACACGAGAAAAATACTCTATCTACTCCCACAAGTCCATTACCAGTAAGTATATTGAGCCTTACTGATAATGACTCGGGCTACAATCCTACCCGTGTCGCGAATCGTGCAGACATAAATGAATACGAGGCACCAGAATCAAATAATACTGAAGCTGGAAAGGTGTTGACGAGAATAGTACCTGCCACTACCTCACCTGGTGCTATTCCTTCTTCTTCCATGGTCAAAGCCAGTACTTGACCATGCCCTCTGGGTGCGGGTCCCCGCTGCTAAAAATTCCTCTGCCTGCTCTGGATCAGGGCTTGGGCTTGGGCATACAGCTACGATCTCTGCTGCTGGAATGCCTGGGCCTGCGTCGGCAATGGCCTCGGGAACAGGTACTGCAGCTGCTGCTGCTGCTGGACTGGTGCTGGTCCTCTAACTGAAGGACTAGAGAAGGCTGACGAACTCCCTCTTTTCGGGCAGTTCCCAACCCTGTGGTCCGGGGCACCACAACCCAAGCACAAATCCTGTGCTCTGCGATACTCTTATACCACGTGCCCTGGCTTCCCGCAGTGTGAACATCCCACTGCGGAAGACTGCTTCTGCTTCTGCTGCTGAGGGTGCGTCGGGGTTGAATGCTGAACCGACGTCACTGAGGCCGCCCGCCTCGGAGCTCCAATGGTCAAAGCCCTGGCTGCCGGGGCTGGTGCTGAAGATTGATTCATCTGACTGTGAGATCTCTTTCGACCTCCGGCCCTATCCACGATCCTCTGGGAGGTATACTCATTGTCTCCTAGCTGCTCTCAATACTGCATCAAAAGTCTGATGCTCAAACTGCTCTACCGCCAACAGAATCTCTAGGTGGAGCCCCTGCTGGAACCGCTGGGCTCTATCGAACTCGGTCGCCACCAAGGTGGGAGCAAACCGACTAAGCCTGGAGAACTCGGCCACATATCCATCGACCGTCCTGCCCATCTGCTTCAGATTGGTGAACCTCGTCTGTAGGTCGTACCGAGCTACAGCATCAAAATACTTGGTCTGGAATCTCTCCCTGAATACTGCCCATGAAATAGGGGCCACTAATCCATCGGCCTGCGCTGCCCACCAGCTGCGGGCGAGATCCAATAGTTGTAGGCGCACCACGGCCACCTTCTCGTTCTCTGGAGTCCTGGCTGCTTCTAGAATCACCTCTGTGTCCTGAAGCCATGCATCTGCAGCGATTGCATCTTCACTGCCGTCGAAGAAGGGAGGGTTCAAGCGCTTGAAGCTGTTGGCCGTGCTATTACCCTGATGACCTCCTCTGGTCAAAGCATCTGCCACCGCCTAGTGCAAGGCATCTTCGCGACGATCCTGGGAAGCTAATAGGGACCTGATGAGACCCACAAAAGTGCCATCATCAGGCTCCGCAGGCTGGACGGGCTGAACTAGTGGTTCCCCTTCGGTAGGCATGACTCTGGAGGCTACTCCTGAATGTTGGACTTGATCTCCAGGTTGCTGCTGGTCCGCAGGAGGTGCTCCGCCTTGCTGATCGGTAGGTCCAGGAACAATGCGCTGAAGAAGACGACATAGGGAACAATAAGGAAGGACCAGGACAGATCAACGATACAAACATGTGATCAGGTCAAGATTCTCAGGGATTTAAAGATATGAGCAGAGATCAAGGGCAAGTACTGATTGAGACATCTATTCGGTAAACCCTCACATATCTTGATTTACAGGACCTGCATGGGCCACCACTTAAACCATGTCACACCCCAAAACCAGAATACTGGAGAGCGGGGGCAGATATAGCCAGCTACGTATATTGAAGTGCAACCCACCTCGCTATACGGTCACGGCTGTCTAGATACATGAGGGTTTAACTACAAGCCAACAGTCTCTTATGGTCATGAACAACCCTAGTGTCTCAATCACAAGCAAGTAAGTAAGTGTTCAAGATGTAAGATCACCAAATATACAATAGTAAGGCATCCCAAACATTACATATTCAGCTGATCATGAAGCTAGTCGTTACAAAATGTCAGGACTAGCAAGAGTTTAGTCATACATGATCAACCCTAGGATCTGTTAATCATGTCACAGCCCGTAGGCAGACAGTAAATAAAGGTACAACCGAGCTAACAAGTGCTCGTCGGCTAAACGCCTCAAAAGAATAATTTTTACAATAAAGTGGGAGGACAAAAGAAACCCACTCGTTGCCAGGGTTACGCCTGGTGGTCACCATCTGGCTGGAAGGTAGGTAGATCCTCTGGAGTTGCTCCGATATCTGGCCATACAAAACCAGCTGGGTCAGACCCCAGAAAGAGCAAGTGCCACAAAGGAGGTTTCACTTAGGAACTAAAACCAGCATAACACAATAGAATATAAAAGATAATAAATAAAGAACTGATGATAATAGGGATAACCACAGTAAACTGAGTACGAGAAAACCATTCAAGTAGCCAGGTCACAACCCTTAAACCAAACAAGGACCGGGGTTGTAACCCTTCACCTGAATAGAAACCCGTCTCAAATACTATTGGTACAGTAAAGACAATAAACGAAGAGAGGACACAGAACTGCTCCGGGAGCCAGGTTACAACCCTTAAACCAAACAAGGACCGGAGTTGTAACCCTTCGCCTGAACAGAACTGGACCCCTGATCTTTATTGTTAAGGCCAGCATAAGTAATAAATCATACTGTTGAAGTGAAGTAAAACATGACGAGCATGGCATGGGGTACACTAAGACAATAAACGAAGAGAGGACACAGAACTGTTCCGGGAGCCAGTTTACAACCCTTAAACCAAATAAGGACCGGGGTTGTAACCCTTCGCCTGAACAGAACTGGACCCCTGATCATTTATTGTTAAGACAGGCACAATCAATCGTGTCATGTCACAGTCTTGTACAGGATCAAGATAAAACTAAACTGGAATAAGCTCCATTCAATCAATCACGGCCAATCAAGAAGCACGGC
Organism: Iris pallida; assembly: GCA_029216955.1. Lineage (NCBI taxonomy): Eukaryota > Viridiplantae > Streptophyta > Magnoliopsida > Asparagales > Iridaceae > Iris > Iris pallida. Next base: position 44,792,050 of record JANAVB010006599.1, read on the forward strand.
TTGATACTCTTAACTAACTAGGGTTATCACAAGCCTAGTTACTAGCAAGATGCAATGAGATTATCCCCAACAGCCACAAGCCCTGCAGACCATCCGGTTATCCGGGTCGAATGTCCATTTATGAAGGGTGTACCACATGACTGTGCGCTGGAAATGTGCCCTACTCGTCGGTAGGCTACAAGTCCACTGAATGCGCCCAGATAACGGGATTTTCTGTAGCTGAGAATCTCTTCATGTCTACTGAATTATTCTAGTTTATTTGCCTTAGTCAATTACTGTAGGTATCCCTGACCGTGGTACTCAGGGATCCCCATCCTAGACATGATGCGAGACAGTACTGGTTTATTTGTACAAACACAATCGTCCACGGTGTCCAGGTCATTCGTACTTGTCATGTCAGGCTAGCTGTCGTAACAGCATGTCCTGATATATCATGTCAGTTTACTTGCTAAGAGTGCGCCACGGCGGGCCACTATCATGCCATGGTTCATGTTCAGAACTTGTATAGTACGAGTATTCTATAAGGGTTAGAACCTGAATAAATGAGACAGTCCAACATAATAATAATAACAAAATGAGGAAAGAGGACAAGGACTCAGAAGGAGTTAGACAGCTAAGGGAAACCAAGTTCCTGCAGCTGCAGGCTCATGCGGCTAGAAGAATGGGTGTATGCGGCTGGAGGATGCAGGGTATATGCGGCTGTTAGGAGCAAGCGCATGCGGCTGAAAGAACGGGCCACATGCGGCTCGCGGGGATCAAGTCATATGTGGCAGCGGGAAGACTGAGCCCTATGCAGCTGGGACTTAATGCGGCTTTATGCGGCTGGAAAGGCAAGTGCTTATGCGGCTGCAAAGGCAAGTGCTTATGCGGCTAAGGGCCAAGCCCTCTCATGCGACTGTATCAAAGGCAGAGCCATGCGGCAGAGTTTCAATTGGAGTCTTATGCGGCTGAAGGATGTCAATCTTTATGCGGCTGAGAATTAATGCGTCAAGCGACTGAGTCAAGTTAAGGCCTCATGCGGCTGGGTTGCTGCCCATGGCCTTTTGCGGCTGGAAATGCTTGCCGCATGAAGACTCATGCGCTCAAGTATTTCCATGCGGCTAGGACAGCTATACGGCTGTACTGTTCTTCTTCTTCACTGATCCGAGAAGAAGAACACCATGAATCCAAACTTCTAAGCTCCATAAACCCTTCATCCGGAGTCCAAATCCGAACTTTCATAGGTCGAATTGGGGCAGAACGAAATGCTCTACAACATGGAACCATCAAAACTTAGAAATAACAAAGCTAGGTAGATCAAAATCCAAGAAATCCGAAAATAAAATAAACTTAGATCTAGAAGAGTTTAGCCATGGAAATTGAAAATGCCAAGCACTAAAGAGTCTTAGAATGTTGCAAGGAAGAAAATGGAACAATAAATCTTGAGTTCCCCCATGAAGCAAGATGCACTTGCCTAAGCTCTCTCTCTCTCTCTCTCTCTCACTCTCCAGGTGGTTGAAGAAGTAATGGTGGAGAAGAAAAAGTAAATGAAGAGAGAGAATGAGGGGAATGGATTAAATAAGGAGGGTGGTGGTAGGTAGGAGGGTTCACCATTGGTTCATGATGAACCAAACCAAGCCGAACCAACCCAAGAATAAATCAATCAATGAAATGCTATAATAAATTAAGCAGGGAGACATGCAATACGGGTCAAATTACGTATACATATACCAAGATACGCAATACGAACCACAGGCATTACACAGGTTGTGCACGCTAGGTTGTGCCAAGCTAGATTGTGCCAAGCCAGGTTGTGCCAGAATCCAAGTTGCGCCAGCAGCCACGTTGCGCCAGAATCCAGGTTGCGCCAGCAGCCAGGTTGTGCCAGAATCCAGGTTGTGCCTGCAGCCAGGTTGCGCCAGAATGCGCGCAACCTAGATGACGCGGTGCTAAAAAGCGCGCGCGCACACTGTTCATCTTCTCCAACCAGCATAAAAAATGCTTGGTTGAACCCATGAACTTCAAATGACCATAACTCGGTCAAAATAACTCCAAATTAGGACTTTCAAAGGTCAAAATGGGGCAGAACAAAATTCTCTACAACATGGAACAACTAGTTTTTGAAAACAAGCAAGTTTGATAGATCAAAACCACAAAAAATCAAAAATGCATCAAACTTAGATCTACAAGAATCCACCCATAAAAATCAAAAACTCCAAGTTCTAGAGAGGCTTATAATCATGTAAAGAAGAGAATGGAACAATAAAACTTTGAGATCCATCATGAAGCAAGTTGCACTTGCCTAGGGCTCTTGGGTGTAGGTGGAGAGGAGTAAATGAAGAAGATGGAGAAGTTATGAGAAATAAATGGAGGAGAGAGAGAGAGGGGTTGACTTATATATTAAGCCCAAACCATCTCAAACCAAACCAAGCCAACATGTTGAACCAAACCAAAATAAACCAAGTCAAGATAAACCGAATCAAGATTAAACCAAGACTAGTTAAGCAAGACAAGTCACAACACGGGTCACCTGACAAATGTCAAAAATTCGTACACGTATAATAAAAATACGTGTAACAGGAAACGGGGGTGACACCAAAAC